>CAIGQV010019532.1:4627624-4638596 GCA_903798115.1 Danio jaintianensis
AAAAGTCTAGTGGCTGTGAATGACCTTTTTACAGTGTCTGCTATAATGCTAATTTTTTTAGCATTATATTTTATATAATTTATATATATATATATATATATATATATTTATTATATATATTTCATAATTTTTTTTATTGTTTTTGTGTGTTTACATAGATGAATATGGCCAGGGTGTAAATGCACATTACAGTTACGATCTTATTGCCACATTATATCGTTATGATAACATGATATATGCCTTCAGTGACTACAAAAATAGAATTGGGATTGGGCCTTAATCATAAACTCTAGATGAAACCCAGAGTTAACAGAGAAAGCTTATATCAAGGGTTCTGAAACCACTGAACCTGATTGGATTTGTTTGCTTTTGTCAACTCTTAACCAGCTCTGTTCAGCTAGCTGCATGCAACAGCCCACACATTCTACATCCCATCAACCTTAACATACATTCCCAGTGTCAGCAATCATTATTATATGTGTGTGTGTGTGTGTGAGTTTGTCAGACTGAATTGAATCAAACCTTCTTCCTCCTTGCTCTCCACTGGGACACTCCATGCGATGAGGTTTCGAGCGGCCCGTCCTTCCTCCGCCACAATCTTCCTCACCTTATCATGGCTGTTGGACCGCTGGAACGAGGCCTGCAGCAAAAATATACAGCGGGGAAAATAAGTATTGAACACGTCACCATTTTTCTCAGAAAACAGATTTCTAAAGGTGCTGTTGACTTGAAATTTTTACTAGTTGTTGGTAACAACCAAAAAAAACATATATGAAAAGAAAACAAATCTAATTAGTTTACAAATCAAGTGATGTGTAATAAAATGAAATGACGCAGGGAAAAAGTATTGAACACATGAAGAAAGGGAGGTGTAGAAAGGCAGTGAAAGCCCAGACAGCAGCTGAAATCTCTCAGCAGTTCTTCAGCAACCATCGTCAGTGTAAATGAATATTAGCTGCTTCAGTCCAACATCTACATTAGCAGGATGACGAAGATGAAACCAGGGTGGACATTTCAGCAAGACAATGATCCAAAACACAGCCGAGGAAACTCGCAAATGCTTTCAGAGAAAGAAAATCAAGCTGTAGAATGGCTCAGCCAATCACCTGACTTGAATTCAATAGAAAATAAAAAATAAAGCTAAGATTTGATAGACGAGACCCACAGAACATCAAGATTTTTACACTCTGTTGAAGTCTGTGAAAAACTTACACCTGAGCAATGCATGTGACTTCATTCTCCATTTTTTCAGATTAGTTTTTTTTTTTTTTTTTTTTTTTTTTATGCTTGTGTTGTTTGGGTTTTTACCAAAATCTGGTTCAATTCCATGTCAACAGCTCCTTTAGAAATATTATTCCCAGGAAAAAACATACTTCAATACTTATTTCCCCCACTGTATACATAAGTGTTATGACTGAAAAAAAGAACATTTTAAAATAAAAAAGTGACAATTCAGTGGTACAATAGATGTCTTCAAAAATAAAAACTTCCTTCATTTTCTCCAAATGTAAAAATATAAATAAAATGGATCTTTATATGGGATGAAATATAAAGAAAGGCTTAAAAAGACAAACTGAAATTCATGGCAAAAACTACAATACCCACAATAAAATAACTACAAGAAAATGCTCACACAGAGCTTAAAAACACACAATTGATACACAGTCAGAAATAAAGTTACAAAATCTGTCACTGGGGCAGTACCTCTTCAAAAGGTACACATTTGTACTTTTTAGGTATTAATATGTACCTTGAAGGATCTGTTAGGAACAAAAATTTACCTTTTGAAAAGGAACCGCCCCAGTGACAGATTTTGTACCTTTATTTCTGAGAGATTAAAACTTTAACTTTATTATGGTTAAACTGAAATGACTACACAATTCTCATGTGTTCTGAACTGTGGCTCCTGGTTAACTATAATCCCGGCTCAACGTTGCACTCCCTGCGATGTGACTATTCACATAGGGGTGTAACGGATCACGGTTGATCTGTGATTCGTACGGATCACAACCCACGGTTCGGAACACACGTGACTCGCGAATCAATAATTTTTTTTTTACTTTACTAAATTTGTAACGATCACGTATCACATGTATGAAAGCATTTAGGCTTTCCTGTAAAATATACTGATGACGGAATAAGCTGTGGTGGGTTATTCTGGATGTGGTGGGTTTCTTAGGTTATTAAAGGTGTTTTCTGTCACTACTTGTTTAGCCTGCATTAATGCATTCAGTGTAAGCTGCACGATTAATCATTTAAAGATCGGGATCTCAACACCCACACAACATAAATTATAAATGATGATGATTTGCATATGTTTATTATTCCTTCGAATCTCTGCATTCAAATCTGTGTTTGAAAAACGAAAAAAATCAAGGAAGAGATTCAGTCTTTAGCTCACAAACAGTCAAATAACACAGAAGTACTGGGGTAACAGTTTATAGTTTAGATATAACCACTGATGGTAAAGAATAAAATCATATGCAGTTAACTTGATGCTTAAAAATGAAAGTTGTAGGCAGCAATTATATTATTTAACCAATAGGTGGCGACAAGCAGCCATCAAAAATATGTCACTGTATAATTCTTCAAAAGTGACACATCTAGCAATGAAACATGAAGTTTTATGAGTGAATAACTGAAAATAAATATGTGTTGTACAAATTATAATGCTAGATTTCTACATTTAGCGTTATCAGCAACAGTAGTAGTAACAGTGAATTTTTCACAGTACTGAATATTTCACAATTTATTTTTATTCAGCAGATTACTTCATTTTATTTTTAATAAAATTACAGGTTCTGTTTGCTAAAACCAAAAGTTTCTTGCAGTACTGATTTTGTAATAAATGGAAAGCAAATTACACTTGTCTCCTCCCCTTTTTGGCTGATCTGAAAAATGGTCCGATCCGTGACTAAAAACCATAATGTGATCCGAACCGTGAGATTTGTGATCCGTTACACTACTACTTTCCCACATTGCGATATCAGCGCTAAAACAATATATTGTGCAGCCCTAGAGTTTAGTACTTCAAAAATCAAAAAAAGTAGCCACTCTGCATGGTGAATTACACAGCTTTGATTTATTACTTAACACAATTCATTACAATGTTGCAAACAGCCAATTATTGAGTTGCTCATTGGCCATATGCCACTGTTATGCAAACGCAAATCTGTTCCATCTGTCGCATTCCCTTACAGAGAGGAATATTTCATAAGCATCGCTGGTTTTTACACATGCATAAACAGCGTACTGTCCTCTCCTGCAACTATCTCATGTCCTCGGGGGTTTAAATACACAACTGACCTACTTAGCCAATGACAACAGCCTTCATTACACAGTTTACTCTCTAGAGGTCTGGTAATAAGAATGAATGAAGCTTTGTGATTGGGAAACAAATGGATAAAATGACAGCGAGACGCACAAGAAAATTAACTTGTTGCCTGTCAGCATGGTGTTTTGGATGGTAAATATTTACTCCGGGTTTCCCAGGTTTCTGGCGGCAGACTGGCAATTGAAGGCCCGAGAGATAACGCAACGCTCAGTTCAAGGGATAGTTCACCCAAAGATTTAAATTCTGTCATTGTTTACTCATTCTCCACTTGTTCCAAACCTGGTTGAGTTTCTTTCTTCTGTTGAACACAAAAGCAAGCTGAAAATCATTGATTCCATAGTATTCTTGTTCCTACAATGGATGTCAGTGGTTATAAGTTTCCAGCTTTCTTCATAATATCTTCTTTTGTGTTCAACAGAAGAAAGAAACATCAAGCAATTCCATGAAAATGTCAATGTTACCTTGAAGTCTTCACCAAAACAGCGAAACCTTTCCTAGGATGTTTGCAGTGTCATCAAAAGTATCGATATTTAAAAACGATACAATTTTGCTTTTGGTATGCAAGCTTTGCTACAGAGCAGTGCTAAGTAAATGCGCTAGTACAATTGCCCTAATCCTCACAGTATCAAAAATGGTACTGAATAACGATATTTTTCAAGGTATCATATCGAAGTTAGACTAGTTGTTTGTGTAGGCTTGTAATTTACAGTAGTGGTTCCTGTAACCATAGGTACAGGGACACTGGAGCGTTTTAAAGCCGCCATTCATCAGCGGATCGCTCGTATGTCAGCTTATAGACAAACCAGCTGATCGATGTTACTTTGAAACGCTCCAGTGTCCCTGTATCTGTGGTTACACTCAGTAAACAGCGGTGAGTTCGGTGAACTGATGACCTTCACGGCCAATCAGTCATTTCTGTTGAGCACGTAACCATAATGGCAAATCAGCGCTGTTTAAGAACGTGCTCAATAGCGCTCAAATGTTCACGGGAAATGGACGTTTTTAAAATTTCAGTATCAATTGGTACCGCATTCCAGTATCGTGATAGTACCTTGTTGATATTAGAGATGTACTGAATTTTCAGCCACCGAAAATTTATCATCCGAAAATATGTTATTCCATTTAATGGACCCTCTAATTTTTGTGGCTTCAATCATTAGTGGGGTACTCTTTTAAATCTGGAAGCATTAACAGCTTATATCGAAATGTATATCGTTATCGTTCAATATGTATATCGTTATCGCCCAGACCTACTATATCGTGATATACAGTTGAAGTCACAATTATTCGCCCTCTGTGAATTGTTTTTTTTTTTTTACATATTTCTCATACAATGATTAACAGAGCAAGGAATTTTTCACAGTATGTCCTATAATATTTTTTCTTCTGGAGAAAGTCTTAGTTGCTTTATTTCGGCTAGAATAAAAGCAGTTTTTATTATTTTTTTAAACCATTTTAAGGTCAATATTATTAGCCCCCTTAAGCAATATTTATTTTCGATTGTCTACAGAACAGACATAAGTATACAATGACTTGCCTAATTACCCTAACTTGCCTAGTTAACCTAATTAACCTAGTTAAGCCTTTAAATGTCACTAAGTTGAATACTAGTATCTTGAAAATATTATGTACTGTCATCATGGCAAAGATAAAAATAAAAAAAATAAAAAAAAATCAGTTCTTAGTCATTAAAACTATTATGTTTAGAAAAATCTTCTCTCCGTTAAACAGAAATTATCCAAAAAAAATATAGAGGAGGGCTAATAATTCTGACTTCAACTGTATATCATTATCAGGATATAAGATTTTTCCCCAGCCCTAATAAGATCTAAAAAAAACACCTCAGAACTCCAAAATGGCTAAATCAAGCTAGAAAGAACCACTTTTAGGACGACAAACAGCACTGAGAGCTGCAAGCCACTGCAGGGATAGTGTTTCAAGTGCATCTAAATGCAGAAGCGTGAAGAAATGAATGATGGGAAGAGGACAGAAGGTACGTACAGAGTAGAAGCAGAGTCTGTAAGCAGGTTCCTCGTCCATATCCAGCCCTGACATGCGACCGGATTTGCTTAGGCAACCTGTTCACCCCCTTAACCGGCATCTCCCCCTGCACAAACGGCCCGACATCATCATTTTGACAGCAAGGACCAAAAATAGCCCCGTGCTCGAGATGCGAACTAGCCGAGTCGATGCGTCTGCCAATCTGCAGGACGGATTTCTTTCCCTGCCGATCCGGATTGTGTTTGTTGTCAGACCCTGCAGACCCTGCAGCAGACCCTGCAGCAGACCCTGCAGCAGACCCTGCACCGCTACTGTCTTAGTTGTGTGCCGTAGTCTCCATCCATACACAGCCTGGCAGAGTATCCTGCCGCACTCTTCTCTCTATTCTCTCTCTCTCTGTGCAGTCATGTGCACATGGCAGGCCGCCCACTCGTCCGGCATGTGCTGGAGGGCCGTGTGTGTGTGTGTGTGTGTGTGTGTGTCAGCATTAGACATGCCGATTGGAGCTCAGCAGCGCGGAACTCACACAGATGTAAATAGAGACGCACGCATGAGATGTGGAACAGACAGAGCCGCAAGGATGGCATCGCACAAAAATACACACAGCGAGAAGACCGCGCTGGAGATTTAAGTCGGTATGTAATATCTTCAATATAATCATTTTTACTGATTGTGTATGTTTGTGTTTAGACTGATTTAATTCATATATAACATATTTATTAAAAACATGGGGCCCACTTTATATTAAGCTACTAGGAAATTAATCGGTAACACTTTACAATAAGGTTGTATTAGTTAATGCATTTACTAACATGAACAACCGATGAACAATACATTTATTAGAGTACAGTTGCTCATTGTTAGTTCACACATGTGAGTCCACACACCAGCTGCACTCTCATAGCGGGGAATTAAAAACAAAACCTTCGTTGCGTAACATTTATAAATGCAACACTGACGACCCATGTCTCCGAACAATTCTTCTTATTCCATTTGTTTTAATTACGGTTGGCAACACAACCTGGCGTCTCTATGCCATCTGAACACTGTAACAGGTAAAAACAGTCTTCGAAGCTATATCATGCATATCAATGAAGTTGCACTTCATTCACAATAGAGCGCACTGATTGGTTCGAACCAATTCTTTCTCATGAATTAATGATGAAAACTCAAAAGACGTCACTTTGTACCCGCCTGTACAGACATCCAATCTCCACGCTGGAATTTACCAAGGTTATAATAGTTTTTGATTTTTCATTCGATTTAGTTTTTATTTCGTTTTCAAGTTTCAAGTTTAGTTCAGTTACAGCAGGCTGTCATGTACTGTTTGTGTTCGGTTCACCGTCTGCTGAATCACGCATGCGCAGTATTATCGGTTCACCGCTTCTCAAATCTGATCTCAGTGTACAGTTCTAATAACAGAATAAAAGTATATGTTGGTTTATTTCGAGTCAGATGGGGGTATCAGATATGTTAAAAAGGAAGTAGTTTGTGGATAAGAGTACTTACTGGAGACGCGAATCATTTCAAATGATTCAGTTCAATTTGGTGAACTAGTTCAACCAGTTTACTTAGAAGATCCGGCTAAAAAGATTGCTTCGCGATTGCGATCACTAATACAGAAATAAAACCCATTATTGGGCATAAATGTGTTAAATTAATCATTTTAAGTCTCTGTATTTAATGCTGTCACCATGCTGCTGTCATGTCCACTCGTTGTTTTTGTCGCGGGAGCAACAGCGAGGACTGACTGGAGGAGAACCGGCTCGATCTGGCCAATGGCAGTAGGATTACATTACAGAGGTGCCGTACGGGTCAAACACCTGCAGCGGGAAGTAAATAGATTTAGTTCTAAAAGGCATACAGTATAGGTTTATGTATTAAATACATTTACAAAGACGAACACTAAGGACGTTTTTGCTATAATTTTAGTTAGTTTCAGTTAGTTTTGTATGTACACAATACAGTTTCAGTTAGTTCGAGTTTTTTTAAAAACAACTTTTCAGTTAACGAAAATTATTTTAAATATTAGTTTTCGTTGTTTCGTTCGTTTTCATTAACTATTATAACCTTGGAATTTACACAAGGATCTCATCGCCGTGACGTAGCTTCAAATGTTCTTTTCAACGAACGAATTTGCTCAAAATAACGCAAAAACAACCAATTTTCACTTGTTTGTGAAATATATGTGTCCTAATAGTGTTTTTAGCAACGTGGGACACATATATGACTGTCAACATCTTAAAAAATGTGTTTTGGTGTTTCGTGACCCTTTAACTGACGGTGCATTAACTAATGTTAACAAGCATGAATTTGGATGTTAATAATACATTAGTAAATGCTGAACTATGATTAATAACTATGATCAATTCCTTCATGTTGACACAACACAAACTCATTAAATTAGATTGAACATAAAACAATTAAGTTGTAAGTTGTCTATAATAGCTATTAGACTGTACATCACCCCTCGTTGCATTTGTGCACGTCAGATTATGTACTCCTATACTGAAGCTACACTGTACTATATTATTTTCCAGTACTGTTATGTTGCATTGTATTATTCTACGTAGTTTTATGTTAATGTTATGCGTTCTTATAATTTTGCATGGTGTTCCTGTTATGTCATGGTGCACTGTACCGATATGTACTAGGGTAGTCACGATATTGGAATTCGATACCAATCGGTACTGAAATTTTAAAAACGTCCATTTCCCGCTAACATTTGAGCGCTATTGAGCACGTTCTTGAACAGCGCTGATTTGCCATTGTGTTCACGTGCTCAACAGAAATGTGATTGGCCATGAAGGTCATCAGTTCACCGAACTCACTGCTGTTTACTGAGTGTCACTACAGATATGGGGACACTGGAGCGTTTTAAAGCTGTAAAGATCTGTAAAGATCAGCTGGTCTGTTTATAAGCTGACATACGAGCGCTCCGCCGATGAATCTTGTCTTTATCTAATGGTCTTTTGAATCTATTTTTGTTCTCAGGTAATGCGTTTTGGCTGAGCGCAAAGATAAGTTAATATATTAATTTATGTAACTACGTACACTGATTCTGCACATTTGACTGTCTGCTTGCCTTTATTTCCTATATTGTATAAACTTATTGTACCTTATACTTTTATAATTCCCATTATTGATTATTAAAACTGATTCAGCAAAGGAGACAGGGTGTGTTTCTTATTTTTCGAAGAAAATGAAAGGAGGCAGTTATGTTATAGGCTCCGTTTTGTTATAAATATGCATACAGTGAAGATGACGGTCATATAAATATGTAGCTACACGATGCCTCAACATTTTATTGTCTGTTAAGTTAATATCAAAATGAAAATAGGCAGTTCCTTATATCATGTTTTCATTTTATTGTTAAGATAGTGAAACAACGTAGCCAGGGTGATGTGAATGACGTTATAGACCATTTCAATGTGGTGATGTCACTGGCCCATGAAAATTTCCTGCTTGTTGTCAAACCATTTCATAACTGTAACAAGAGGCAATTCAATAATAACTTTACGTTAAAACAGCTGCCATAGGATTATTTATCAACATTTGGACTTTTTTGGATTCTCAGAAGCTATGGAAATTAAAAATGTAAAACAGGAAGTACGTTAGGACCATTGTTTTTGTTTACATCCCTCAAAATGGTCTATACAGTACACTGTGTTCACACACATGTCCTCAGGAGTTTGTTTTCCATGTCAAACTTGCAAAGTCTGAACTTAAGGAAAGGGTGCAAGACTGAAATTTGTGCACTTTGTATTGAAGAAAAAGACCCAATCAGAATGTCTGCAGCCACGCCTCCGTTTTCAGATGTCTCTGTTTTCCCCCATCCACATTGACACAGAGGAGTAGCGTTCAGGCCTCTTCAGCGTTTTCAAAAAGCTCCATTTTCAGGGCTCGAAAACTCCGGGGTAGTGTGGACGGAAGGCGCAACCGTAGCAAATCTTATGCGTTTCAAAACTAAAACGTATTAATGTAAACGAGGCCTCAGTAAACAGCAGTGAGTTCGGTGAACTGATGACCTTCACGGCCAATCAGAATCATTTCCGTTAAGCACGTGAACACAATGGCAAATCAGCGCTGTTTAAGAACGTGCTCAACAGCGCTCAAATGTTAGCGGGAAATTGACGTTTTTAAAATTTCAATATCGACTGGTACCGAATTCCAGTATTGTGACAACACTAATATGTACTGTTACATTGTCATGTGAATGTTAAGTGGCACTATTTATGATGTGACGTCATTTAAATGTTTTATACAACTGTAATATTATGTACTGTTAGCAAAATGTTATTTTGGCTTATTACATTGCTGAGCAGTATTACCGTTATTTTAACATTATTTATTACTGTGATGTACTTCGTTGTTGTGGTTAAGTAACCTTGTACTGTTGCTTTATTTATTACTGTAATGTGTTACCTATTGTACTTCATAATGCTTCTGTAGTTTACTTTGATTAAAATGATTGCTTACTCAAAACACAATACACAGACATTTAGGGATCTATTTGATATAATAATAATGTTAAAGACCAATCATTTTACTTGCCAAAATCTCAGTGTACTGTAAGGAGACAAGGGAATTCATTTCGTTTTACCTGTGTGTGTTTTTTTATGTTTTTTTAAGTGCCTGTAGCTGTTTACATTTAGTTTATAATTCACAAAGTACCACGGTTTCAGTAATAAATAATTTTCCTAGAGTGCAAAAGTCACCTACATCTTAAAATATCAGATTTGTTGTTAATTTAATTCTTAAAACATGGCAAAACGCTTTCAGAATAACATCAAGTAATTTACCACAATTTTCATCAAGTAATTTACCACAATTTTCTAATTTAGTAACAATTACAGCTATAATTATTGTAAAGTATTATTCCCAAAGTAGTAACTGTATGCTTGAACACCTGAAAAACCTTTCAGATTGACAACAGACATCAACATTTTACCAGTTTTCTACTGTAGCAACAATTACAGCTATTTTGGTAAACTTTTGTTACTATAGTGACTCTGTATGCTTAAACACCTTAAGAAGCTTTCAGATCGACAACATACATCAACATTTTACAACAGTTTTCTACTGTAGCAACAATTACTGCTATTTTATAGTAAACCTGTTTCCATAGTAACTATGCATAGGTGAACACCAAAAGAAGCTTTCAGATTGACAACAGCAATTAAAACTATCAGTTTTCTACTGCAGCAACAATTACAGCTATTTTTATCGCTAACTATTGTTACTATAGCAACTTTGTATCGTGCTGTCAGATTGACAACAACCATCAAGACATTTAACACAGTTTTCTGCTGTAGCAACAATAACAGCTATTTTATAGTAAACTATTGTTACCATAGAAACTCTGTATGCTTGAATACCAAAAGAAGCCTTCAGGTTGACAAAAAACTTTACCAATTTTACCTATTTCTATTGTAAACTATAGTTCGTTACCATAGCAACTGTATGGTTAAAAGCTTTCAGATCAACAGCCATCAAAAGTTCACCACAGTTTTCTACTGTAGCAACAATATCAGCTATTTTTATAATAAAGTAAAACAAAAAGATGCTTTCAGATTGACAACAGGCATCAAACCTTTACCACAATGTTGTACTGTAGCAACAAAAACAGGTATTTCT
>CAIGQV010019532.1:4642405-4667210 GCA_903798115.1 Danio jaintianensis
GTAAACGATCCATTTTAAAGTGAGTAAATGCTCATTTTTGGGTGAACAATCCCTTTTACTGTGAGTAAACATTCCTTTTCGGGGTGAACTATCCCTTTAAATAGTGTACCAAATGGATCGCTGTTAGTGAATATTTTTAACAAACACTATAGTGGACATTATGGTAAAGTGTCATCAATTACACTGTAACACAAACTTATTTTGGTAGCACTTTAGTTTTAATAACAATTCACAGTATTAACTAGTGGCTTATTGCTTGCCCATTTTAAGTGTTTATTAGCAAGTATGACCTTATTCTACATCCCTAGTACCTAAACCTATCTACTACCCTTAACAAGCAGCTAATTAGTAGTTTACTGAGCTAAAACTCTGAGTTATTTTCATTAATAGCGAGAATTGTACCTTAAAATAAAGTGACTCTTAGCTTGAAACGTCTTTTACCCTTGTGTACTGTTCAAATGTACTACTCTTTCGTTATGTTCGGGGCTGTTTTTGCCCTAATGATTTTCAATATAACCACATTTTTTGATTGCAAAGCCATGACACCATATAATCATGCATTCTTGATTGTTGCTGGTTTTCCCTGTTGGGAAGAGGTACAACGCGTAATTTTTACTGTTGACCATCAGTTGGCAGCATTAACCCTTTAGATAGGCCTGTGCAAAAAAAAGTGTCTGGCTTTTATATGGAGTTCTGTGGAGTAAAACAGCAGATTATAGTGTGTGTGTGTGTGTGCATGAATACACTTACTATGTTTAATATGTTCTAGAAGCTGAGCTGCTTTTTTTATTTTCTCAAACATATCAAGGTAAGTGTGCAAAGGTCATATAAAAGCCAGAAACAAACTTTTTTGCACTGCAACTAATGATCAACAGTAAAAATTACTAATTTGACCTCTTCCCAACAGGGAAAACCACCGACAATCAGGAATGCATGATTATATGGCGTCATGGCTTTGCAAATAAATTTTTTTTTATTATAATGGAAATCAATGGGGCAAAAACAGCCCCAAACATAACGAAAGGGTAGTAAATTTGCCCAGAGTGTATTGTTGATTTTTATTAAAATTTTCAAAGGATTTTCTCAAAATATGCGTGAAAATAAGATGTGTCACCAAAAATCATTGCATTTGGTGAAACAGAGAAAGTTGTGGCCAAATTTAGACTCAAAATCACCCCAGAGTGGATGAAAACATCCCAACAGCACACAAGGGTTTAAAAAAAAAAAAAAAGTCTGACAATAAACAATAAAATTGTTTACAGCTAACAATAAAAATGCCACTTTCTAAATTGCAAAAACATTATCATTTTGTAAATAGATTATGAGAATCAGTGATTAATCAGTCACAAGAAAACATAACTATTTTACATATTGTCAGAAAAGCGGCTAATACGTATGAATTCATATGTATAAAAATGTATGATTTTTAAAAAGGAGGCGTTGCCCAAAACCTCATTGGAGGATGAGCAAACTGTTCTAAAATGTACAAGAGAGATCGTACACACTAATAAGAATTTCCCACTAAATCAGAGTTACAAATTGCGTTGAACTACTGCTGTTGTCAATAGTCAAACCTACATAAAACAGTCCAGGACTCAACGTCAATGATACTATTAACAAAAATTAATTAAAATAAAAAGACCATTCCATGAAAACACACATACAAAATTAAACATAATCTGAAAAGATTTTAAGAAAGGTTTTCTTGTTGCTCCACGTGTGCTGCAAAAAAGCTCCACTGAAATACATTCATTGCATTTACAGCTATTTTTTAAAAACACAGGCCTCGTCATTCACAGACATTTGCATCCAAACACACAACCGTCCAATCAAAACACACATTTTCAAAATGTAAATGGATCCACATTCAATGGACAGCACATTAATACTTCCAAATAAAAAAAGCAGCTGCCATTTTTAGAGAACATATACTTGAATTGACAAAAAAGCTGCCAGAGACGAGCTAAAATAGTCATTAATTGTCTTAAAAAGCTTGAGAAATGTGTATTAGATACAACTCGGCCTCAAAATTTAGTCTCGTTTCCTTCGAAATCGTAAAATGATGAGAACGTTAAAAAGAAAATTATAATAAATCAAGGCCACAAGTGATACTTTCATCCGAAACTACAAAGAAAAACCCATTCGATTCAATGTGGTACATTAAAATCATGTATTAATGTCCATGGAAGTAAAAATAAACATTGGGGTAACACTGAATGAAACGGAAGGTCTACCCTTCAGAGGTAGGCAGAGCTGTACATGATAAATTCTAAAACATTTCTCCAAGCAGAAACGGAGGGTGGGTTAAAAAAAAAAAAAAAAAACACAGAATATTGCAGATATGCAGTGATTTAAGCTAATTCATGTGCTGGTGCTACAATTACCGGACATTTCAGAGAGAAAGAGAGACAAAGCATTATTTTTTTTCTTATTCTTCTTCACAGAAAAGCAATTTAAAGCACATACAGTATTTTACATTTCAGCTATACTTGTATATAAAAAAAGAAATAGTTAAAACTCCCCAAATTTTAAGGACTGACATGGATAAATGATAGGAAGCGTTCAGTAACTGAAAGTCACAACTATAGACGGAGAATCAAAGAGTCGAGATTTACAAATATGATGACCGGATATTAGATTACACGTCACCGGATTGAGAAAGAGAGAAAGTGAAAGGGATAGGCCATTAAATACACAGAAAATCTAGAGAAAAAAAAATAAAAATATTAATAAAAAGCCAGCTCATCTAGGAAAAGAAAAAAAGGAATGCATAATGAATTAAAACCAAAGGGCAAGTTGTGTTTTACAAACTTGACAGGAAAAAATATATATGTACAAATGTTATATATACACATATACACACGGAGTTGAATGTATATATTCGTGTTTTATAGATTTCTATTCTTGCTGAAGTGGCCTGGAAGGGCAGAGGGTCCCTTTGAGCACCAAAAGGAGTGACGAAAGTCCACTTCTGCACAAAAGCGCTTTAAGATAAAAGTCCCCATCAGGCATAAACTTCACTCCGAGACCGGCGACCAGTCAAAAAAAGATCTTCGGCATCGGATCCATAAATGTGTGTACGTGTTTGTGTATAGAAAACGTATGCATACATCGAGTCATTTATTTTAAAACATTTGTCTACACCCCCCCTCCCTGGTTCCCTCCCATACCGAATAAAAGACGCCCCGTGTGGGCAAGTCTGTAGTTTAAATCCTTATGGCAAAGAGTTTGTGGCAAATTCTCCTTTCCCCTCCCCGTGGTGTGAATTTCCCCACTGCTTGAAAACAGTCAGGTTGGCAAGAAGTGTTCGTTTCGCTTTGACATTCAGTCCGGGGGTAAAAGGTCATGCAGGCGAAATCGCTCTCTGATGTATGGACGAACATCCTCGTTCTGGAATAAAAAATATAAAAAAAGTAACACAAAAAATGCTAAGTCAACAAAACACAACTTGGAGCTCAGTGTGAAGTATTTTGAACTTAAGGTTAAAGTGTGTTTTATTTTTTATAAATCCACATGATACAGTTTTGACTAGACACAGCTGATTGAATGTAATGTATTTTTAATTTAATGCCAGCAACCAAGGCTATTTTCATGGCAAGAACATTTCAATATACAATTAAAAACAACAAACAAATGAATACATAACTTCAATAAGATTTTTTGTGTTAATACATGATAAAAATTCTACAATTTTTCCTGGTGTCACTTTGCTAAAAATGTCCTCAAGAGAGTTCATTTCATAAAAAAAGCCTTCTGGAATCATTAAAAGCAGGACAGTCCAGTAGAATGTGTTTTACAGTAAGGGGAAATGAGTGGGGTCTTTATCTTTAAGCAAAAAGGCATGGGTTAATCTTGTGTGTCCAATAAGACATCTGGTAAAAAATAATAATGATAAATAAATGTAAAAAAAAAAAGAAATCACTTGATCAAATCTAGTCTTAAAATGTCTTAAAACTCTGTTTGAGATTTTAGGTTGTATTTCACACAATTTATTATTTTCCAATGTATCCCACTCCTCTTGCCACTTTTTTAAAATGTAAACATTGATAAAAGGTCACAGATGATTGAGGTTTCTAAAAAATAATACTATAAATAAATAAATAAAAAAATCAGTCACATAATGAAGGCATAGTTTGCACACTTAGACATAATTGTATATGACATTAAATGCCTTGGACAAATAAATATAATATCATAATATAAATAATAATAAATATAATCAAATGTTTTGAGGAAAATCCATGTATTATCTAAACAAATATGGATATATATTATTACATCTTGAAATTAATGAAGTGTAAACACAAATTACAGAAATTATAGAGAAATAATAGTAGTAATAACAATTGAAAAATAATAAAACATTAATAGATATACATTTATTTGTTAATATAATAATTATAAAAACATATAAAACACACAAAATATGTTTTTACACTAGAACATCATAGCTATGATACGTATTTAATAATCATAAACTCTGACAAAGCAATTAACCCATGTCTCAACTAATTGTATTGGGAGAAAAATGTTTTTTTTGTTTTTTTTTTTATAAATTATTAACAATGTAATACAATAATTATTACAAAATATTAGACCATTATAAATACCTTTTTTTTTTATTTAAAATTTGTTTTTTTAAACGTCACATAATAAAAGTTAAGTCTTCACATTCTTTGGATTCATCTTCAATGCCTCCTCCATCTTACCCCAGATATGCTCAATAATGTTCATGTCTGGTGACTGCGCTGGCCATTCCTGGAGAACCTTGAAGTTATTATTTGTTGGTCTTACAACTGGGATCGACGACAAGACTTTGTCAGGTAGTGTATATACTATTAAATGTCCTATTAGGTAAATGTCCAATTATAAACTTTGATATTGGTGAGGTACAATGTAAATATCATTGTAAAATGGCTTTAGAGTTATTTGTGAATTTGTAAATGTATATTGCAACAGCAAAAAATATTGAGGTCATCTCCAAGTATTGCATGACAAGTCGATATATTGATTATTGTGACAGGCCTACTCTTGTCTTAGGACAAATTTCACAAACTTTTTATTAAATATACTTCAAATTTAGACTACTGTATGAAAAAACTTAACAGAAAGCCACATTCTTCCTCTTTAAAAATCAGCACACACAAAAGACAAGATGCACGTACCAGTTCTACCAGCTTCTCCAAAAACGGCACCAGCTTTAGGAGCTCATTGTCATTCTTGTCCACAAACCAACTCTCAATGGGGATCCCATTGGAAAGCTGCAACGAGAGAAGCACATCCTGAGCTTTACATACTAATAACTCGCCACCAGCACAACAGAGAAGCAGAAACCCCACAAACCTGGTAGGCAAAAGCCTGCGGAGAGTTATCGATGATGACGGTCTTGGAAAGATCCCGGCCGAGGATGTTCAGGTCTTTAATGTAGTTCCCTTGAACACACACGCAGTGCTCACGAAACAATCTGTGCCTGAGACGTCACCAAAAAAGACATATTGAGCTTAATGTTCACAATTAAAGACACACCACTATTAAAGGGTGTCCTAAATATTGTTGTAAGCCCCCTACAATAGATTTAAAGGCATTTACGGTCAGGAAAAACAATGAATTTTCTCAGAATATGTATAAAGGGGACCTATCATGCCCTTTTTTACAAGATGTAGTCTCTGATGTCCCTAGAGTATGTATGTGAAGTTTCAGGTCAAAATAATCCCCATATAATGTTTCACAACTCTTAGAAACTGCTTCTTTAAGGCTTTCATCCTAATTGTGCCATTTTGGTGACAGTCGCTTTAAATTTAAATGAGATCTCTTTTCAACAGAGGGTGGAGCTACAAATGCCTGTGTGTCAGCATAGTGGCAGATTCAAAAACAAGAATGATGTTATGTCTTTGAAAAACTGAAAACGTCATTTAGAAAGTCTCTTAAATCGCTGACAGGTACTTAGCAAAAACTAATGGCAGACGGCTGCTTCTCATTCAGGGCTGATTATGCTAATGAGGAAGAGATGGTCACTAATGGGCGAGACTACACCCTCTGATAACATGTACAAAGTGAGAATGTTAATCAAAGTGTTTCTACAGACTGTTTTTATCAAGTGTGATTATAAAAAAAACAATTAATTTTTACCATTAAACACTGACTATGCTCACGTATGTTGCCACACAACTGTTTAAACGCCTTACAAAAGTGATTTTTGCATAATATGTCCATTTTATACTAGAATCATTTAGTAAAGATTTCAATTAAAGTCTGTAGGGTCTGTAAACCCCTCCCTTTCATAAGCTAACTCTGCTCTGATTGATCAACCGGCCAAGTCCGTTTTGATTGGTCGTTCTGTATCTATTTTGTGTTAGTAACAATACAACAATTTTAGAGGTTGTATTTAACAAACAGACAGGGATTATGTTGATCATGTTGAAGTAGATCGGAACACGGCAAAAGATTTGTAAATATAATGAAATATGTGCACTCTATTAGTCTACATGTTCATCATTCTCTACTTAACCTGTTAGTAATTTAACGCGTTTAAATAAATCTGTCATAAAAAACAAGCAATGAAAGGCATTGTGTAAATTATTTCAACTATAAACTAGAGTGGAAACATTTTAAAATTGGATTTATGTTCAAACTGCCTCGTGTCAGTTTACAGGTTTGCATAAAACATTTAATTCGAGTGATGAGAATTACATCAAAAAATTAATAGTAACTTCATTTAACAGTTTAAGCTCAATTGTTGATTTTAGCCTTTAAAATAACATTTATGTGCAATAATAAAGCTCCTTATATAGTTTATGGCATTAACTGAGTATTTTACCCTTAATAAAAACATTTAATTTAAAAACCCTTAATTTGTTCCCATCACACCTAAAACTATTACAGGAAAACTGAACATGCACTTTAGACTCAACAGTAGCAAAATACAATTACTAACCTGACCAACTGTTTCTTAGGGTCCAGGATGTTCAGCAGTTTGTCAGCATACACCTTCTTGGAAGCAGTAAATAGAATAATCTATGGAAAATTAGAGGTGATTTCATTAATAGCAGTCATAGGTGAAAACAGTACACAACATCATCGGCAAGACAATCATTAGGGTTAGAAAAAAACATGTGGCCGAACAAACACAAGTCCAATCAATCTTTGGCTGCATTTACACTGCAGACCTTAATGGTCAATTTCGATTTTGTGACTGTATCCAATTTTTTTGATGACCCGCTTACATCATCTTTTAAAAGTGACTCTTATCGACCTTATGACCTTAGCGGGCGCTGACTGACATCTGATAATAAAAGAGCGCTCTTTTCTCCATTCCTGTATTTAATCTGTTCGCACGGTTTCATTTTTTTTTTTTTTATTCTTTTTGACAAGTTGTTTTACTATGGTTTATGACAGAAAAATTATCATTTGGCCATCTTCTTTTAATCTAGGCTTTTGTAAACCAGTAAGCATCTTAATGTAATGACCATGGCGTGATTTATGCACGTGATGTATAGAATAGTTTTATAGTTTATATCGATTATGTGGCGGATGTTGCTCTCTCTCTCTCTCTCTCTCGTTAACATGCTTAAATACTTGTGCTACATGACAATTAAAAAAAGCTTGGTTTGTCCTAGTATATGAGATTTAAGGTTTGGGACGCTTTCATTTCAGAACAGACTTCAGCAGAGTTGACATCATTCACTACGGTTTTTAATGACACACGACTTGCATTGACAGGTGAAAATTCGATGTACCTGCTTACACTGCAGACACGAGGGCACAGATCCGATTTATATCGGATAAATTTCCACATATGAAAAAGGCCTGAATCTGATTTGAGTAAATCGGAATTCATGAATATAAATACAAAAAAAATAAAAAAATAAAAATTAATAAATAATTTTTTTTTTTAATCGGAATTGGGTCACTTGAACCATGCGGTGTAAATGCAGCCTGTCACTTAGTAGAAGACAGACAGTAATGGAAAAAAAGGTATCTTTCTCTCATTTAAGAAAATTATTTGAAGTGACGAAGTTTATTAACAGGTTGAAATGGCTACAATATTAAAGGGGCTGCATGCAAACTGTAGGATTGCACTAAATAATACTTTATTTTTTTCTAGACAGCGTTACTTTTGTTGACCACAACATTATTTACATTTTTAATAGCAATAAACAAACAAAACTAATATATATATATATATTTATTAATTACAATAAATTATCTTATTGGGATAAGAAGTTTAAGTGCGTTTAAATGAGTTTAAGACAAACATTGGAAATCTTAAAAGATTCCTATAATGCTAGCAGGGCTGCACAATATATTGTTTCAGCATCGATATAATGTCCAATGTTGAGTCTTAATTATAGTTGACCAGAAGCCACTGTTAACACTTTAAAGAAATGCAATGAACAATGAAATTCTAGCAGTGTCCGAAGATGTCACTTTCCTACAAGTGCGATTTTTTACGATGAGCGTCAAACCAAGAACCAACAGGAACGCTGAAACTGAGGTCGCAATCAAACCACCTTGGCAAAATATCGAAACTACTATTAACACTACAGATTGTTTGTTTGCTATAAAGCATTCTATAAAATACTTTGAGTTTTACTTTTGTGTTTGATGCATCTTGATTGTCATTCAGTCTAAGGCCATGTCTACACGTCCATGTCAACACAAAAAGGATTTATATTTAAAATAATAACAATAATAATAATAAATAATGATAAGTTCTAATTAATATTTAATAGTAAATACATCACAGCGTGCTTTAGGCATGACACAAAAGCTTACATGCAGCTGGGAGCTCTGTAATCTAAACGTATAAAATATAATTTATTATGTTTGAATTGGTTATGAGAATTACACGTGTCTAACGAGGATGCAGAAAAGAATGGCTGTGCGGAAATCTCTTCGATGGACTTGTATTAGGCAAATGAATAACCATCTTGCTCATACAGAAAACACCAAGTTCACTACCAACATTTGAAGACTTTAAAGCAACAAGCTTCTATGTGCATACAGTACATGCATTATAAAATGAGTGGAGATAATTTGTGAAAAGTTCTGATGTGCAAACAAATAAAA
Organism: Danio jaintianensis; assembly: GCA_903798115.1. Lineage (NCBI taxonomy): Eukaryota > Metazoa > Chordata > Actinopteri > Cypriniformes > Danionidae > Danio > Danio jaintianensis. The sequence continues at coordinate 4,651,475 of CAIGQV010019532.1, forward strand.
ATAATCCATGCAATTATTAGTGGATGAAAGCCATTGTTGGCGGAATGAATTGAACTAGTTCAACAGGTTTGATGCATTGAATACTTGGGAACGTTCATGTGCTGGTAATTTGTTTTAGATAACTTCACAAATTTAATAGTCATCTTTCAGAACATGTTAATTTGCTGCACAATCTCAAAAGTAAATCAAATGTCTACTTAAAGATTTAATTATTAACGTCAAACTAAAAATAAAGAACTCAAAACACATCACATACCTCATATATCTGAGACATGCGTTCCAGGAATTCTCTAAAGAACGGCCGTAACCGGACGTACACCTTTAGGTATAAGAAAACAAATCACTGTTACAGAGCTGCATAAAAACCAGAGTGAAAACAGTACAAAAACACTGATATTGATTATTACACTGTTTGAGATGCTTGGTTCTCTACCTGGTAAATGACATCTTGAAAAAGAACAGGGAAGGTCAAGGCTGCGTCCTCCAGTTCATTGAGGCTGCAGTGAACCAAAGTCTCATCCTGGAATAAAACAAACGACAACATTGACATCAAAATAAGCTTGTGTTAACCCGCTAAGATTAATAACCAAGTTAAGGTGGACACATACGCGGTGAGTATCAATACAGAGATATAGTGTTGTTTTCAACAATACTGACAACACCAATATAGATAGGATGAAATAACAGAGGCTGCGCAATCAGCTAAAATGTTGCTGACATCTATTTTTTTATGTATATTGCGTCACCCAAAACATTGAGGTCATGTTCATGTGTGATAATTCAAAATACAGGGGTCCCTCGCCATAATGTGGTTCATCTTTCGTGGCCTCGCAGTTCCACAGATTTTTTTTTGTGCAATTTGACATGCTTTTTTTTTTTTTTTTTTTTAAACAGCACATTGTGTTCTGCGTCCTGATTGGCTGTAGACCATTGTCAATCAATCTCCTCCGTGCTGTGTCTCCTGTACAGTACAGAATGCGTTCAGCTTGTCAAATTTACATGAATCTCTAATTGCTAGCAGTGTGACTCTGAAGTGCTGTACTGTATGTTTGCAAGTTTCCCCAAAACAAATCCCACAATGTCAACAAAACATTCTGCACCGTCAAAGGGACCTGCGGTAGCACCCAAAAGGCAGAGGAAGATGCTAACCATCGGACAAAAAGTTGGACTTCTGGACATGCTAAATGGAGGTTGAAGTTACGCGAGTGTTTAGACGAGAGAAAAGTGTGAAAAGTTTAATGATGAGAAGTGTATAAAGAGTGCAGTGAGGGGTTTTACAGCCTTAAAACATCTATAATAATTACTACTTCGCAGATTTCACCTATTGCGGGCTATTTTTAGAATGTAACGAGGGACCACTGTATAGATTACTGTGACAAGCCTATTTGGATTAACAGTGTTAAAAATCGCTTCAAAAGAATGAACTGAATAAAATAAGCTTCTCACAGAATTAAAGCCAACACAATCAAATAAAACAGGCTTGATTGTTAAAATGATTTTACAAATAAAGCATATTTCTCAGAGTATTAAAAACTTGTATATCATCCTAGAGTGACCAATTTTACAGCAGGTAAATAAAAGAATCTGATCCCAACTGGTTGGAGAATTTATAAACATTTCTTTTACCAACGTTAGGGTTCATTTCATGGAGTTTGCTTTGTGTACAGTTGAAGTCAAAATAATAAGCCCTTCCGTAATTTAATTTTTTTTTTTAATATTTCCCAAATTATGTTTAACAGAGCAAGGAATTTTTCACAGTATTTCCTATATTTTTTCTTCTGGAGAAAGTCTTATTTGATTTAATTCGGCTAGAACAAAAATAATTAAAAAGTTTTTTAAAAAATTAAAAACCATTTTAAGGTCAATATTATTAGCCCCTTTAAGCAATATTTTTTTCCGATTGTCTACAGAACAAACCATTGTTATACAATGACTTGCCTAATTACCCTAACTTTATCCTAATTAACCTAGTTAAGCCTTTAAATGTCACTTTAAGCTGAATACTAGTATCTTGAAAAATATCTTGGCAAAGATAAAATAAATTATTAAAACTATTATGTTTAGAAATGTGTTGAAAAATCTTCTCTCCGTTAAACAGAAAATTGAGGAAAAAAATATACAGGGGGCTAATGACTTCAACTGTATGTAGATCCCATTCTCCTTGTCATTTGTTATTAACATGTAAACAAATGATTACAGACTCACTAGATCGAGAACGAGGGAGAACTCGGGCGTGCTCCTGGTTTTCAGAGGCAGCGCAGGTTTACGGGTGAGCTGCTCTTCGGTCAGCGGTGGCACGTGTTTGATGAAGAAATAACTGGAAGACAGACACAGGTGAGCATGTGGCTCCATTTACTAACGTTCTTTCAAATTCAAGCATTGAAATTTGACTCACGGGTCAAAAACTTCCCAGTCCTCTTCATAAGTCCCCTCTGCAGGAGGTGATGGCGGGACATCTGGGTAACTGCTGTTGGATCCTACAGCTGACCAAGAGAGAGAAATGTGAGGCTAGTCACCTTTATGCTTTAATATACAGGGTGCAACACAATTGAAAACTTCAATTTCAAAAACCTTTCATGGACTTTCAAGGCAATTCACAAATGTAACTTGTGAAACATTCCCTTGTGCTGCATCACACAGGTGAGTGGGCTTGACAAACCACCTGTAGAAAACACACTCTTCATTTTAACCGACACTTGCACCAGTTTTGCACCAGACACTTACTTACAATCACTCTATATCTCAAGAATAAAACTAAAAAGTGTGCTTCACACAGGTGAGTGGGCTTGACAAACCACCTGTAGAAACACTCTTACACACTTACTCTAGCTCGTAATTCTCTGAGCACTAAAAGTTCCTTTGTTTAATCTGCACTTCTAGTGTGTATTGCCCCTTCTTGATGAAACGCTAATGGATTCCTCAATTGTAAGTTGCTTTTTTAACAAAAGCGTCTGCTAAATGACAATGTAAATTTTAAGTTCCTTTGTAAGATACATTGTTACTAGGGCTGTGCATTAAGTTACACATATATCTCTCTCTCTATATTAATATATCAAATTCAATTCATTAATTGCTTTATTGGCATGACAAATGTTACAAATGTATTGCCAAAGCATTTATAAAGTTTACATTAAAAAGAACATACATATTTATATATAAAAAAAAAAAAACATAGTAAACACAGTAAATAGTAGTATAGTATTATAAAATATAGTAGTATTACAATAATAATAATAATAATATCTCTCTCTCTCTCTCTCTATATATATATATATATATATATATATATCTTATAAGTCCATCTTTTCATATTATGCTTTACCGTTTATTTTATGGTGTCGCAAAATACATTGTTTACGGCAATACTTTTTCATCATTTATACAAGCACAATATTACAGGGATGCAAAAAGAAACATGAATAACAGCATCGTGAGAAAGTTGACATCTTGAAAGTACAATTTTTACATTTAGCATGTAATTTTATGTCAGATGTGTAATCAGTTTTTGAAAAGTGTTTTATATTTTAGCTATATTTATTTTATATCACAACATTTGTGCCTTCTAAATAGTTCTAAATAAAGTGAAAAATACGATCATTATCTAGAATAATCTGTTAATAATTAAAACAACCTGTGCCTTTTTTTCATTTCTTTTTTCTCTTGTATTTTTTTTGCATTATGTTGTTTTTGTTTTAATTTGACAACAAAGATGTAAATATGATTGTGATGTATTATATTGTCACATTTTTGTTACATCTTAATAAAAAGATTGTTAAAAAAAAAATAGGATCCCATATGATTGAGTAAATTTCTGAATATATACACTTCAAAATGCAAAATAGAAACAGTTCTTTACATGTGGCTAATGTATATAAACTAATAATTGATTTAATTTACAGAAATGGTGCTATATCATGATATATATACATCGTTACATTCCAGAAACCTGTTAGAGGTGGCATATCCGCCTCGGTGACGATCTCTCCTTCCTCTACCGTTGTGTCTATGTGAGGCAGCGGTCTGGGGTTTAGTGCAGGGTCAAAGGTCAGGTCTCGGCCATCTGTGGTAGTGCTGGTCGGGGTTTCTTCGAGCTGCTCCATGTCAAGCTGCTTCACGATCTCCTCAGCTTCCACCGCCTGGCCTGGGGAATCGGAGCCTGCCGTAGCTGGAGGACGAGGACAGGGCGATAAAAACAGCCCTCACAATCAAAAATGCTGCAATTTCATTAATAAATGCATTGTTTTGGTTCAGTTTGCAGCAGGTGGCACTGATTTGAACGCAACACATGAACATGAGTGTCACAGACTGTGATGAAGAGTCTTTAGCTCAGAAACATTGAAGCTTGAATTTAAGCTTTACTAAAAATACTGCTTCTTATACAGACTTCATCTGGTTTTAAAAGTAACACAAAACAACATTCACAGCCAATGTTCCAGTTGTTATTTATCAAGTTGCTTTTAAAGGTGTTTTTTACTACCAAACTACCAATGAAAACAAGCCTTTGGATGATTCCTACAATTACAATCTTGATTAATGTACACGGACCCTTCATTGTGTCAAATTAAATAAATACATTTTATTCGATGCAGGCAGGAATACTATTTGGACAGGTATCTGCTATTGCAAATATTATTAATAATTAATGTTGTTGGGGTTAGGGTTATACCATATGTTTGAGAAATAGCAATAATAAAAGCCTACTTATATTAACCTTTATTTTACATCTACAGAATCGTGAGAAAATCATGATCTTGATTTCAAGCAAAAAAAAAATCTTGATTCCCATTTTAGCCAGAATCGTGCAGCTCTATATTGAACAATTATTTTCAATAAATGTACTTATTAAAGGGGTTTTAAATAAATGTGCTTCACTCAAACACAAGTAGTAACCAGTAACTCATGGCAATCTGGTTGGGTGTGCGCTTTATTTTTTTTAATAACCTAAAGCACCTGAGTCAATTATTCCTCTTATACTACAGTTACCCCACAAAGACATTGCTCAGTTGTTGTATTTCAAGCCATTTGTCAAGTTTTCATCCCTAAACAGCTCCTGTGTGTGCTCAGTTGTTGTATTTCAAGGCATTTGTTAAGTTTTTATCCCTAAACAGCTCCTGTGTGTAATACTAGTTTCTTACGCATCTCACCCAAACCCTGTGATTGTTTATTTATTGCCACATCAGCAACTTATAGCTACTTCATAGCAAGAGCAATATAGATAAAAAACTAGGGATGCAACAAAATGAAAATTCTTAGCAGAAACCGAAAAAGAGGAAACCAAAGCCGAAAACCGAAACATAGAAATAAATTATGCCAATTATTAGTACCATTGCATTTAAGGCTATAACTGTTGTGTACTAACCTTACTAAAATCAAGGCGTTGCAATTGCATAAAATAATATTAAAGTTTCAAAAAATACATCAATTAAATTATGAAAATATTTATTTAGCACATTGCAACAATGGATTATCACTTCTGCGGATGGGGACTTCAGACAGATAACATCTAGCTGTTGAGTGGTTGAGCCTGTCGTCTGACTGACATTTGAGAAAGATTTGAGAGAGTTTATTTAAATAGGCTACTATATACAAAAATTTTAATTTATGCCCTGACCCTAAGTCAGAACAGAATAGCCTACTTATTATAATTTGAGGCACTTGCAGAGTTTCACTGAACACATTAGACAACAAGGGTGCATGCTCCTTATTCTAGTGCACAGAGACGAGTCTTGTTTTCTGCACTCTGATATCTCTCTCCTGCACAGTGCGCTACTCTACTCTCTACACTACTTCTCCGCATCCATCGCAGTCTTGATCACGTTGCGTGCTCGCTGCTTTATTACTGCATTCAAGTAATGATCTTTATAACGCGGATCAAGTACAGTTGCGATGAAGTGCAGAGGATACGAATAGAAACACTGCAGACATGCTGCTTCAGACAACACGTGCTGGCCACGGTTTCTGTTTGCGTCATTGCAACATACTGTTTCGGCCGTGTTGTTTCAGTGATAAAAATCTTTTGACCGAAAATCGAAAAAATACTTTTGGGCCGAATATTTAGTGCATTCCAAATAAAAACATTAGATGATAAGTACAACTTCGTATTTCAATAATAGATGATACAAAAACAAATATAAAAATAGAAATAAATAAAATTCACAACATTTAAATGAAAAGTAAAATATTTAATTAATATTTAAGTAATTAAATATTTTTTTAATTCAATATTTGATAACTTAAGATTCTACCTTTTGAAAAACATCAAAGTGTTTTCATTATAAAAGTCTTGTTTAATGGTTCTAATAAAATATGTTTTATGGTGAGAGTCCCAGTGATTTTTGACTTTTGTAGGCAGTAAAATAATTAATGCATAATCATTGAGCGTAGTGATATGGAACTGTCAAAACCTGCATGGAAAAACCTGCCAGTTTATCAGTAGGTCCATCAGCCAATCAGCATCAAGCATTCAACAGCCCAAAATATTTTAATACCTTGTGAATTCATACACAGGACCTTGTATAAAGACAACAAATACAGTCAACAATGATTTCCTGTTGACTTTATATACAATTTCTTTAAATAAATAATTTAATCCAAAATGCACGAATGGATGGAACTAATAAGACTATAACGACGAGGACATTAATAACTTGGGATCTCTTAGCCACATACAAAAGCTGACAAGTGAGATCACGGGTGCTTACCGTTTTTGTTGGCGGGTGAGAAGAAGCTAAAAACAGGAGAGAAGATGGTGCCCAGGAGAGTCGTGCGGGGCGGACTGCTCGGAGTCTCCGTCTGCACCTCCAGCTTCCCATTGGGTTTCACTGGTTTATTCTGACCTGTCATGGTATCTGAACGGAAGAGCATGAAAATATTAAACATCAAGAAAACAGACAGTCTTCATAACACAGCTACATTACAAACAGGTCTCCGAGATATACTGCAGCCTGATTATAGGGCTCCAGAATGTAACTAAATGATAGAACTGTGACCTTTTTTCCTGCTTAAAACAGGAAAAAAAACATTGCACCACAATAAAACAGTCAGAAGGCGTTTCAATCTGCTCATAACCAACATTTACCATCGATTTATAGTAGCAACACTAAAGGCTCTGGCATACCTGAAACTAAGTTATTTTTCATTCTTCATTTGAGGCCAAAAAGAAGTTCAAAAAGGCTGAGTGACGGTATACTCATATGATGAGGTGATGAACTGCAAGCTTTGGATGTTTATAACAGGTTTATATCTTCTAAACATGAATTCTGTCACTGTTTTGGAGTACAATAGCTTATAGATATCTTTAAAACTAACATACTGACACTAACATCTAAAAACCTCTATTTTACTTTCAAGGGACCTTTAATGTGAACATCCTAATTCACATTTTGTCTTTTGTAGCTTTAAAAAAAAAAAAAGAAAAGAAAAGAAAGAAGAACAACCAATATTAAATCGGGGGTGACATGGTGGCTCAGTGGTTAGCACTGTCGCCTCACAGCAAGAAAGTCACTGGGTCAGGTCAGTTGGCATTTCTGTGTGGAGTTTGCATGTTCTCCCCATGTTGGCGTGGGTTTCCTCCGGGTGCTCCAGTTTCCCTACAGTCCAAAGACATGCACTACAGGTGAATTGAATAAACTAAATTGGCCTTGTATGTGTGTAAGTGAGTGTGTGAATATATATTGCAGCTGGAAGGGCATCCGCTGTGTAAAACATATGCTGGATAAGTTGGCGGTTCATTCCGCTGTGGTGACACCTGATGAATAAAGGGACTAAGCCGAAGGAAAATGAATGAATGAATATTAAATTGACAAATTTTGAATCAACTGCATCTCAATTTACAATTGATCATTAAGTTTCTGTATCTCAACAACTACAAGACAAGAAAGTTCCTTAATCATTAAGTATTGTTAGTTTAATATGCATATTTGTGGTATAGTATTTATTTGAGCTATTGCTTATAATTTGTTTAGTTCTTGAATTATTACTTGTGTTTCACGTCGTATTTTCTCAGCCAATTTTCTCAGCCGTTTTTGCAGTCATATTGAAATTGAAATAAGAAATTGAAATAAAAGGTGTCTAAAATGTAGGTGTCATAATAATCTTATTTGTTGGAATATAGGATTTAGAATATAGCAACTAAATAACTAAAAACTACCATGTTATTTATTGATTTTTTGCAGGGCCAGTAAGAAATGTTAGCAGGGCAAGCAAAAATCATAAACAAAAAGAAACTACATACTGCTTTTTCCCCCAGAAAACAAGTTACACAACAAGACTGCACTGCTGAATAAAAATTAAAAAAAACTTCCAAATTGCACTTAATAATAAGATAAAAAAAATCATTTAAAATATGCAAAAAGTGGACTTAAATTAAACAAAATATTTAAAAACACTGTAAATGTGCTTTTTCAATTTAATTTCAAAGCCTTAAAGGAATGAAAAATTACAAGTGCAAAACAATCTAAAACTAGTGGAATTCACTACAACCAGCATTTATAATAACCGTCAAACCTAAACTAATGTTTTTTTTTAATCTATTAAACAACAACTAATCGATAAAATCGATAATGAATATCATTGTCAGCAAATGCCGTTATCGATTAGTTGGGCTGCTCACATGACTAACAGGGTTCATACACATTTTTACTACTAAAATTCCATGACTTTCCATGATTTTTCCAAGACTTAAGTAAATTTTCATGACCTAATGTTTCATGCAATGTCTACATATACGTGATAAACGAAAAACAATGCATGTTCAAATTTATTACAGTATATCGTGAAACAAGCAACAATCTATTTAGTTTCAATTTATATTTACATCTATGTAAAATTGATTTAGATAATGCTTACACCGCACTAATAATGTGAGAGTATGTGATAAAACAGTATGATCAGCATGAGTATGATGCCAAAAACAGAAAAGAAGTAAAGACAACTAACCTATATTCAAGAACACATATCTGTATTCCATGACTTTTCCACAACTTTGTGGGCTTTTCTGTTTTTCCAAAACTTTTCCAGGCCTGGAAAATGCCATGTCAAATTTCCATGACTTTTCCAGGTTTTCCATGACCGTATGAACCCTGGACTAAGGAGCGCGTCGACACGGCCGCTCGCGCAATGGAGGGTACAGAACCGGCTGCAAGAAAATGTGCCCCAAGTAGGCATAGAACGATAACCGGTTTCAAGGTATACCGCGCTTTGGAAAAGTCAAGGTTTTAAAACTGCAAAACTTTCTGTTATACCATTCCTACGGTGAATATGCAAGACTTTTTTTTACATGTTTTTTTGCGTGTGTTTTAGGACAACAGTATCTCCAGCACAAAATATATCCAAAGATGCCTTTTCAAGCTGTAAAGAAAACTATGTTTTTTAAACTAATGAAGACAGCAGAAGTCAATGATTCATTTGAATTATTTAGCCTGACATGTTTACTGTTCCAAAATATTTTAAATGTTTCTCAAAGTAAAATTTATTGTGTTCAATGGGGAAAAAGTTCTTGTTTTTTACCCAGACATTTAAAAAGAACATATATTAGAGCAGTAACCACAATACCATGAAACCGTGATATTATTATTCAAGGTTATCATACCGTCAGAATATTATACCGGCCCATGCCTAGCCCCAAGTGCTCCAAAACATAAGAGAATTTGACATTAAATGCCTCTAAAATGACGGTAACCTGCCCGCTATGCAAGACTGAGCTTTAGTAGCATGGAAGTAGCCTACAACAGTCATCTTCATCGTGTCAAAATGGTATAGTTGAAGTGCTTTTGTTTAAACTGTTTACTAACTTTGGGACATTCGTGCTAGATCAGATTCAGCTGCGACCCATGTTTTTAGGTTTAAAATGTCAACATTAAAGATCATCTCGATATGTGTCATTTGACATTTTTCTAAGTATACTTTTATACATAAATAATAGCTTGAGTCACAGTTTTATATAGTTTGAATAAGCAAAACATCCAATAATCCATACAGTTTAATAAGCAAAACATCCAATAATAATCTATAAATCAAATAACAATATTTAATCAGCAATATTTAATCAATTATTAAAATCATCACTTGCAGCCCTACAAATTAGTGTGCTTTGCATGTTTATAATCTATGAGTGTATGATTCTGTGGAGCACCAAAGGTTTATTTTAATAAGAACAGAGTATATAGGTTGTCACAATTTCACTTTAACTTTTTATTAATAATAATAATAAAAAATCTGTGTTCAAACTCAAACTACATTTCTAAGACACAAAACATGTAATATCACTTGTGTGGTAAAACCAAATGGATCAATGTTGATCTGAAGCCCCGCTAAGCATCTCTTACCTCCATTGACAGGGCCTTTCCTGCGGGTTTTGGGGTTTGCTCTGCTGGGCAGGTTTCCACCGGTCGGAGTGGATGTGATCAGATTACTGTCAGAATCACAGTCAACACGACTTCTCTTCGCAGGAGTGCACTGCTCCACCTGACATAAAGACAGACTGATCAATGACTCCTGCCAACTTCCATTAGAGCAGTTCATAGACTTCATCCAAATATGAGACATATGCCGATATTCAATATATCGTGATAATGAACATGTGCAATATTGAAATCATTTCATGTTTATGAATATTCAGATTGTCGTATTGGGAGTGGTTGCTCATCACAGCACTTATAGTAGGTGAATTAATTTCAAGCAAACATTTTCATATGCTAATCTGGCCTACTCTGTCCATTAAACATCAGTTAATTTAACTAACGTCAATGTAATGAAAACTACAAAGCGTTTTTTTTTGTCTTAGGCGATGCTAGTTTCTTAGATGCATTCAATTAAAAAGTCGTAATCATTTAAATAATTGCTAATTAATAACAAATAAATGCGAATTAGTAACTAATAAAACTAGTTGTCTATTATTAATACTATCATTATGTATCTTTTCATTGTTGGAAAGTGTCTACATGTACATGTATATGTATTTTATTTATATATATATATATATATATATGCATTTATGTATTTTATTACTACTATTATGACTCTCCAAATACCTGTAATTTCAGACCAAAGTAATTGACAGCTAGAAAATGAATGTATCTTTTATTCTGAGTAAGGGTTGTGAATGTGTATTTGAAAATTTATAAAAATATTAAAACCAAAATTCAGTTGTTGTCATATCATATATGATAACTGAATGATAACAGCAGCCAGAAGAGAGAACAATGTCAAATTTGCTGTCCATAAACGGTCCAATAGAAACACCTTGTGTAACAGTTAACTTTTTTTATTTATTTATTTATTTTTTTTGACATTTGATGTAAAGATGATCTAATACAAAGTATAGCTTTATAAAATGTACATATTTATTTTAAATAAACATTAAACGCTTTCAAAATTTAAGATTTTGATTACCTTTAAACATGTCATCACCATCTTGTGAAGACGCTCCATGTATCAGACTAAAGGTTATTGCACACTGAATCCAAAATTATTATTATTTTTTTTCAAATTATTCGTCCGTAATTTTCGCATGTAAAAAAAATTTATTCGAAAAATGCAGAAACTCTGCTCAATTCACTGCGTGGGTGTTTGCTGGACAGTATTTCACTGACAGGGAAGTTAGAGCAGAAGCCCCTAATTCACTGCAATTGAGAAAATGAAAGTAAACTCCATTTCTCTCTCACTGTGGCCCCTTTGACCTGCTGGCGTGACGTTTCCTCTCCTCTCGGTTCTTACAGCGGTACTTCTGGATACAGACACGAGCGTGTCTTCCTAGCGAGTTTTCTCCACCGCGTCTATCATGGATCAGCTGTGATCGCTGCTGCCGTTTATCAGTGTCACTCAACGGTGAACAGCGCCAGAGCGTTAGAGCCAATCGCAGCCCCTTCTGTTGAGCATGTGACTAATCATAGGGGTGTACGAACTCGCTCGACAGGGCTCATAAAGTGAGCGGGATATTTACATTTGCTTATTTGCTTTAAATGCTCATGTTGTTCTGTGCATGTACTTGAGTTTTTAAAGGTACAGTTCTGACTGTTTGTATTAAAGGTCAAAATTGAGAACAAAGCATCACTGCTTGAATTGACTGAAATGTTTTGCGGTTTTTTTGGAAAGGTTTAATTAATACGCATCGGACTCAATGTGCAAGGTTTGTGTACATAAATTATTCGGATATGAATACGAAAAAAAGGCATACCAAATTTTCAGACTTCAGTGTGCAAAGATCTTAAGTTTGTTCTTTTTTCCTTCTATGTTTTAGTGCTGAAGTTCAAAGAAAGCCAATAAATATATTTTTGAAAAAAATAAAATATCAAACCACACTCAAACTTGAGCTTGAGATGGTTTTCAATGCAAACCTTGACGGCGTTGCCTCTGATGAAGCGTTTGATGGTGGAGAAAATGCCTGTGTCTCGCTTCTGCATCTTGGCGTCTTCAGTGGACAAACTATGCTCCACCTCGGAGTGCTTCCTTTTGGTCTTAGCGGTCCGGGCGGACGGGGTGGCGCTCCGCTGCTGAGATGCTTTACGCACTCTCAGCCTCATTGTCCCAAAAGTCACATGTAAGACTGGGAAAGAAAAAACAAAACAGATAATCTACTATAAAAGTGCAGCATGCAAATTCAATCCTGCTACATTAAAACTGAAAGTAATATATTCAGCTGTAAAGGAATTCCATTGCGGAGGTCAGTCATGGCAACTCAAGGAAAACAATGGGATTTTTCTCCTGCTGCCATTGACAAGAAACGTCTCCACAGCACCCTACTGGCTTTCTTTAAGAGTGTCACAGAAAGAGTGGGAAAACAAACATCTCAAGACGATGATGGGTTAAAGCTGACAGCTCGCTGACATCTTGACACAGATGAACTTGCATATGGGATTTGTGGGATTAACAAATGGTAATGAGTGTTATTCTGTGACATATCTGTGACCCAAGGTCTAGCACACAATATATGCTGCAATAAGTTGCATGGTGGTCCAGAGATGACTGTGGCTGAGGGATTGTCAGGACCCCTCTTTCATTATCTGACCAAAAAAGTGGCAAAAGCCCCTAAAACACAAAAATTCAGTATTGGAATGCAAATTGCAATAATGATTTAGGATGAAAATGTATTCATTTAAAATTTAATTCAATAATAATATTCTAGAATAATTTTAAGGATTTCTCTTTACACAGCCATGTAAAAAAATTTAATAAATCCAGAGAAACTATGGTTTCTTTTATGATTTACAGTTATGCGTTTAAGTAAACCTTTTTTGTAAACTGCTGATGGCGTTTCTACCAGATTTGTACTTATTATTTTATTATTAATATATATATATATATTTTTTTTTTATATAAAATGAGATGTTCAAATTTTCAAGTGCTCTTAAAGTCTTCTACATACATAATCCTGAACCACAAAATCAGTAATAAGTGTCAATTTTTTAAAACTGAGATTTATACATAAATGAAAATGTATTCATTCAGCTTTCATGTGACGTACACTCTGTTAGGATAGGACAATATTTAGCCGAGATAAAACGATTGACAAATCTGGAATTGGAGGGTTCAAAAACTTCTAAATATTGAGTCACCTTTAACCTTTAATATAAAGTGTTTTTTATTGATATATTCACAGTAGTAAATTTACTAAATATATTCATGAAAGACGATATTTACCTAATATTCTAATGATTTTCGTATTATTAATTTTTTATTAATTTTTTTTATTTCAACCCATGCCAAAAATATACCCCTACAACGAAACACTGGCTTTGTGGTCTATTGTCGCACATGCACACAAACAAAAAGGTTTTTCATACTTCAAAACAACAAAAGTACAATACAGCTTGTTTTTTACATACAAAATGTGATTTGTTTAATTTTATATTAATAAAACAAAATGACCAGCATACATTTTTATCATTATTTACAGATGGCCGCTACTAAAATGCCATTCAGTGTAATTCAAAATCTTTTTCCACCATCCTATTTTTACCCATTTGTCAGCAAGGCTTTTTTTTGTTTAAATAATACAGCTAGAATTATTACTTATTCTTGGAGATATATATATATATATTATAATTACATGTATCAAGTACTAATAAGTAAGCTTAATTACAAATATATTTATAACAGAAAAGCAAAGGAACTTCAGTTCACTCATGTTAACATTTCATTTTCATAAAGGTTGCATTACAGCAGACACATTTAATATGTTTCATATGTATTTAATGACTTGTATAAAACGAATTAACATATAAGCTAACGAAACATATAAACTAATACATAAGCAAGAAAAAAATATTTAATACGATGCTCTAATACATCTCGGTCTAAAATTAAAATCCTCGTAAATTTAACCTACCGTGTCTTAAATATTTAATCAGATTCAAACACTGCAGAGTGCGCTGATGAGAATTTACACTACAGTCACTTGTACCCATATGATGATGATGATGATGATGATGGTGTAGATTTCATAAGCGCATCGGTATGTGCAGCAGAAATAAACTAGTGAAAGTCTTCAGTTGTGTTTGAAGTGGGCGGGGGTGAATCATGTCTGCTTTGCTTGTTGAATCTAAATAAATCTAGCTTGCCTTTACCTGTCGATCACTTCCAGAATATTTCCGTAGTGTAGAACGTCTTATATTCAGGAGTCAACACAAATAAACTACCATACACTACCTATCTGAAAAATCTGTTCAGTTCGCGCCTCCAAGCTACGTTATTTAAGCAAAAAAAATGGTCGCGCGCAAGTTAGCAAGACAATCGGTTTGTGTATTACAAAGCAAAACAACAAAACCGCCTACAATGGTGGCACGTAAAAATAGGCCCAGTGACTTCGGGATACCCTGGCCAATTTTTCCATCACTATAACACATCAAATTTGTACGGGAATGTTTGAGTCCGAGGGCGTTTGAACGTCAGCGGCTAACGCTAACAGATGACTTGTTGGCTGTCTCGCGACACCCGCGCACGAGCAGCTTTACACTGTAAACACGCAGAGGAAAATGACAAAGATAGGTTTTTATTAATTATCGTGTGTTTTATTTTATTTTTTTAAATCAACACCGGTATAAACGCTGGATAATAAAACATTCGCGCGGGGCCGTCTTCATCTGCATGAAGAACATGTTTTCGGTACGGAGGGGGCGAGTCGTGAAGACGCGAGATTTCAAAGCACTGCGACCGTGGCGTACGGTTAAATATTTATTTTTGCATGAACGTGATCAAAATAGGTGCAGTTTAAACACTTACATGCCAGGGGTCGCGACGACACGGTGTAGAGGTGGTTGTGGAAGTGGCCGCGGCCCGCGAGAGCGTCTGTCGGTCAGTTTCTCCGCTGAGTGCGAGTCACAGAACGACAGATAAATCTGCTACAGCTGCTCGGGACGCCATTTCCCGCCTCCTCTCAGAGGGATTCTTGCGAACAACCCGGATGATGCTCTGCACTACCGCGCATGCGCCGAGATATTGGCGGACTGAAGTGTATTCACTGTTATTCAAGTCAGTATGTTTTCATTGTGTTGGAGAAAACATAAATAAAAATATCTATCTATCTGTCTTTTTATCTATCTATCTATCTATCTATCTATCTATCTATCTATCTATCTATCTGTCTGTCTGTCTGTCTGTCTGCCTAATCAGTGAGTGAAATCCATCCATCCATCCGTCTGTCTGTATTTGGGTTTGTCTATCTATCTATCTATCTATCTATCTATCTATCTATCTATCTATCTATCTATCTATCTATCTATCTATCTATCTATCTATC
>CAIGQV010019532.1:4687591-4729927 GCA_903798115.1 Danio jaintianensis
CTACCTACCTACCTACCTACCTTTCTATCTATCTATCTATCTATCTATCTATCTATCTATCTATCTATCTATCTATCTATCTATCTATCTATCTATCTATCTATCTATCTATCTATCTACCTACCTACCTACCTACCTTTCTATCTATCTATCTATCTATCTATCTATCTATCTATCTATCTATCTATCTATCTATCTCTCTATCTATCTATCTATCTATCTATCTATCTATCTATCTATCTATCTATTTAAATTATAATTAGACTGAATTATTTTCATTTGAGTTATTTCAGAGTTTTGTAATTACTGTTTCATTACATATTTTTATAATAGTTTAATCGTATTATTTATGCTATATTTGATTTATTATTATTATTGTTTATTCATTTTTGTTTTACATTTTTAGAAATTATTTTATACATATGCAAATGCGATTAATTAATTACTAATACAATCTATATACTGTTTACTGATGCATTTTATGTAGTAATACAATTAATTAATATAATATTTGATGGATGCTTTAATCTATTATGTTTTTACTATTTTTAATTATTATTATTATTATCATTTTTTTATTCAAAACCCTTTTACAATACATACAACATATCCGCTTTTACATTTGCGTTTCGGGTATTTTTAAGTAAAAAAGTGCTTAATCCTTTAGTAATAAAAGTAATTGATAAAATATTTGATTGATGTTTTAAATATATATTGTTTTTACTATTTAATTGTTTTTTAAATTATACTATTTAATCATTAAAAAGTGCGTAATTCCTTATAATAAGACAAAGACATTATATCAATACGATCCATTCAAAACCGTTATTACTGAACCAAAGTGACTGAAGAGCTCGTGATTTGAATAGTGCGTCATTAACGGACATAACGAACATTATCACCGGAAAAAAAAGCGGCTTAAAACGAATATACGTTATCTTCGTCTTGTTTACACGCTTTGTTCAACACTGTTGTTTTGCTCTGCGCAAACTGCTCCTGTGTGTGTGTGTGTGTGTGCGTGTGCGCGTATATGTTTGTGTGCGCGCACGCGGGTGCTTGAGTGCGTGAGCGCGAGAAAGAGGAGGTTGTTTCTGTGGACCTGGACGGTGTTTTTTCTGCTTATTTCTCACGGAAATGTTACTCCACCACCTTGTTTCCGTAGCAGAGCCATAAGTGAATGGATGGAGCATGTTTTCGGTAAGCACTGTATTATTATTATTACTATTTGCGCTAATAATGTGTGAATGAGCTGTACTGATATACACCGCAGTTATGAACGTTACAGCAAATACGACTGTCTGACGGGAGCGTGTGTCATTCAGGGTAATAACGTGGCCTTATTTTTGCATCCTAGTGAAAATATTGTGTATAAAATGCCCATTTGTTTTACTCGTCGGCCACTTAAGGTTGTCTAATTGACTATAGGCGTTCCTCTATTGGGATGTAACTGAGGTTACAGTTGAGGTTACAGTTGAGATAACCTCAACTGTACTGAGGTTACAGTTGAGATCTTTTACCTCAATTTGGTCATTAGATAAGGTTACTTCATAATGTATCTCACTCTTTGTGCTCATAAATGATTTCAACTTTAATACATTTTATATGACAAATCATTTAAAAAATAGAAGGGTTTAATATTGAATATTACATGTAGTTCAGTGCCACCAACATAATACATTAAAATGTTTTATATATAATTGAAATTATAATTAAGACGAAATATATTGTTGTTATCTGTTATTATTAATATCGTTATTACAACATCGTCATTTTTAGGTACAATAATAATGTAATAATAATTCATTGTAATGTTGTTGTTGTTATTATAAATCATATACTCATGCATCAATATACTATACAAAACATAACATTATACATATTATTTAGCAAAATGTATTATTTTATTGTGTTATCAGTTTTTTATAGTAATGCATCACCATATTATGTTGGTGTATATATATGGTGTATATATAAATCATATATTTATTATATAATATTTAATAATTAGAAAAATATATAATATTTGTATTATTATTATTTATTTATTTATTTTTATAATTTTTTTGTCCTGCATCAATATAGTATGCAAAACATAACATTGCAAATTATTTAATTGTATTAATAAGTGTATTATTTTATTGTGTTAACAGTTTTATATAGTAATGCATCACCATATCTTGCTGGCATATATGTATGCATATATATATATATATATATATATAATTATAATTATATATATATAATATATAAATTATATATAATTTATTTATTATTATTGTTTTTTGTCCTGCAGTCATGTTGGGTGAGTAAGTCAAATGCCTACTGAACTTCACAACCACTGTACATAATTATTTAGTAGTCTTTAGTGTGGAGATGCCAGAAATTTATTTTTCAGTGATATTTCACATCATGTTTATTTTGAACACATACCTTCCCACACACAAAACAAGTGCATCCCAGCTGCAGTCAGTTTAATGTCCCACCAAGCCTTTACAGCATTCATCACAAATCATCATGTAATGTAAAGCCACCATATGGCAGGACGCCGCAGCCATGCAGCTCTTCAGGCTCACCTGTGCTGACGGCATGCATGCAGCGCTGCAGTTTTCCCCCAGGAGACAGTGTATGTTTCCAGAGAACGGACGGGTTTCCTGGCTGCGCCTCCGCTGGGTCCTCATTAGGACGATGTGGGGGAAGATACGCTCTGTGCATCAGACATTAAAAAACAGCAAGAACTAAAAGACAATTAGACTGTGCTGCGTGACCCACATGATCTGATCATCTGCGATGCTTTCCAGCACAAGTAAACAAGCTTTTATGAATTACGGTATAGCTGTAGGGAAGTGTTTTGTTTGGGATATCACCGTTTATCTGCCTCTTTGTTTAAAGGCACTTTACTCTGAACTGGCAATCAGATCATGATGAGATTATATTGTGCTGAAATATAATGTATTATTATTTGACTTACACTTTTTCTTTATGGTGGTGTTTTTCAGAGAAACCCGTAGGACCCGTCGGAGATGGCCTGGTGTTATGGCAATCTGGAAGAAGGACGTTCACATTGGTAAGTGCAGATTCTAAAGAAATATCAACATTCAAGTGAAGTCAGAATTATTAGCCCTCCTGAATTATTAGCGCCCCTGTATATTTTTTTGCCCCAATTTCAGTTTTTTTATCTAAACATAAAAGTTTTAATAATTTTTATCTTTGCCATGATGACAGTACATAATGTTTTACTAGATATTTTTCAGGAGACTAGTATCCAGCTTTAAGATTTTACAAATAAAACTTTCTCCAGAAGAAAACAATATTATAGGAAATACTGTGAAAAGTTCCTTGCTCTGTTAAACATCATTTGGGAAATATTTGAAGAAGAAAAAAAAAATTCACAAGAGGTCTGATAATTTCGACTTCAACTAAATCTAAAAACACATGTACATTCATTGTTTGGAATTTAAACAGCAAATAAAAACTATAGAAAATGCTGGGTTTCACGCAATGTTGTCCCAACACAAATTGTTTAAGGTAACTTAATTGTTTTTACAAATTTAAGTGGATTGGAACTTAAAACAATTAAGTTGTTCCCAAAAAAAAACTCAAGAATTGTGCTGATTCAGCAAATTTTAAATACGTAGTTTAGAGTAGTAGTATTAAGTAGTATTAGCAGTTTTTGCTGCTTGTTCAGTCCAAATTAAGAATTCAAAAAGCGATAAATCAAGATTAAATCAAGAAGAATTTTCTAGACAAGTAAAAAATATGATTTTCTTTTCAGAAATAGTAAGTGAAAATTAAGTGAGTTTTCTGTTAACACAATCTAAATATTTTGCCATTGGGGTAAATTTTAAGTAAAAATTAAGTAAAATAATTTGGTTTTCAGTTTGAAATAAGTCTATTTTACTCACCCAGCTGGAAAATAATTTGTCTTGTTTTAGGGAAAATGTAAAACTTAAACTTAATTTTGCCTTATGATTTCTGAAAAAAATATATATATATTTTTTTTACTTATCTAGAAATTGTTTTATGATTTAATATTTTTTAAATATCTGGAATAAACAAAATAAAAAACTCTCATTTTATTTAAACTTCAACTGTACATTTTGCTGCTGATTGTGCTGCTGATTGTGCTGCTGATTGTCCAAACAAGAGAACGTAGCTCAAACCCTGTGGCACACCAAGTCCAGGAAATTTGTCATTCAAACTGGAAACCATAGCAAACTATTGCCCCTGGTTGGAACCCCTTATGCTTTCAGAGGTGTCTTAAAGGGATAGTTCACCCTAAAAATGAACTCTTATGAATGAAAAATTATAGTTTTGTGCTGACTTTTGTTGAACACAAAAGTTATGAATGCCAAAGGCTATTGGTTTGCACACAATTTTAAAATATGTTTTTTGTGTGCTTAGTAGAAGAAAGACACAAATGAAGGGTGAGTAAATGAGGAGCAAATTAAATTTTTTGTTAGAAATATCATTTTAATTCTTTGTGGCATTGATTCATGGGAATAGTCCCGAGATTCTGATTTAAATTGACATGAAAACATAACCAGTGCAAATCTGCCCTATATGCGGACTACGCATCACCCACCACTCCCCCCTCTTCAATACCAGTCACCTCCACCCAACCTGTCTTCAATACCAGTCACCTCCACCCATCCTGTCTTCAATACCAGTCGCCTCCACACAAAAAAATGCCTGATATTATTTGAAATTACTTGTAAAGTTAATTTGATTCAACTTAAAAAGTTAAGCAGCATCATTTTTTTTACAGTGTAAGAAACTTAAATTCTCCATCCCAAATATTTTTTTTGTCCACAACTACATGCCAAAATGTGGAGTTGCTGTCATCTCATTGACAGATATTAGAACCTGTCAATGAGAACCTTAAAAAGTGATTTCATTATGCCATCTCATATTTTTTTAATTAATTGTTTGTTAAAACATTATTAAATTATTTAACATTATTAAAGCACAAGCATACAAATATTGTTGGGATTTATTATTAGTATACAGTGGCCAGCATAAATGAGGACTGTCTTTTAAATGAATACTGTAGTCATTCATTCATTCATTTTCATCCACTTTTCCGGGGCCGGGTCGCAGGGGCAGCAGTCTTTCTGTATGTTATACAAAAAATATTTGTGTTAAAGCTAAAACTGGAGCTAATTTAACAAATCACAGAGATCACTGTGCACAATTTGTACACTCCAGTGAATATGTTAGGAAAAAATATAAAGTAAAACCTAAATAAAGGCGACAAAAATTTAATTAGTTGAAATATTCTAGTTTCGCAACAACTCATTTAAATTTAAATGCGTTATTTTTTATTTATTTTTTAAGATGTTAGGTGACCACACTCTTATTTTAATAAATATAACAGTTTAATAAAAATGTAGCTTAAATGCACCAAACTATATTGTCTATATTCACTAATATATATTCACTCTATATACAGAAATAGATAAAATATTCATTTTCAAAAGATGGTGTACTCATTTATGCTGTGCACCGTAAGCATTTAAACACATATTGATTAATAATTGAAATGACAAAAAGATTAGCTGTAAAAAAAAATGTCCTGTGTGTATTGATGTAAAAAGATTTTGGCATAAATGGCATAAATGTGCCCAAATGATGTTTAACAGAGCAAGGAATTTGTCACTGTATTTGCTATAATATTTTTTCTACTGCAGAAAGTCTTATTTGCTTTATTTCGGCTAATAAAAGCAGTTTTTATTTTTTGTAAAGTAATTTTAAGGTCAATATTTTATAGCCCCCTTAAGCAATATTTTTTTCATTACCTAGTTAACCTAATTAACCTAGTTAAGCCTTCAAATTGCACTTTAAGCTCAAATACTAACATCTTGAAATGATGTTCATTTCATCATGGCAAAGATAACATAAATCAATTATTAGAAAATAGTTATTAAAACTATTATGTTTAGAAATGTGTTGAAAAAAATCTTCTCTCCATTAAATAGAAATTGGCGAAAAAATATACAGGGGGGCTAATAACTCTGACTTCAACTATCTTTTATATATAACACATCTTTTGCTTCATATTAAAAGAAATGCTAATACCATCTTAATATCACTTCAAAATTTAAGTTTAGCATTTTTTCTTATCATTTTGTAGTGAAATAAATGCTTTCTCATGGGCAGTTACTTCTCTTTAACAGTAACCTACAGTGACACCTAGTCACATGATCAACTGTAGATGCAACAAACAACCAGACAACTGCAGTGTTTAGCAGTTCAACAGATCAAATCCGCCACAACAAAAGACCTTCTCTCGTAATCCACACTTAAGTTCTGCATTTAAGGTTTATTGTTAGCAACAGAATTCATCCACGCCATGTGTTTGAGCCGAGGTCTTCAGCTCTTCTCAGGTCTTGTTGCCTAGAAACCTTGATGACACCCCCCCTTGTGCGATTGTTGCCGCTGCTCTTGGCTTCACTTGCACACAAACAAATCAAACTCGTTTCAATCCCCAGAAATAGTTCATTATAGTGCTTTTTTTCTTCTTGTTCCTCTTCTATTCACATCACCCATTGCTCCATTATTGTCTAATGTTCTGGTCCTACGAGATAAAGCAGTCACCTTGGTGCTGACGTGAAGATGCACTACATGTTTGTGTGTGTGTGTGATTATGGGAAGGAAAAGGTAATGGATCCGCCAGTGACGTAAAGGTTTGCCTACTTGACTTTGTGTACACCACAGATCGCTTCTTGCCTTTAGGCTTGCAGAGGCAGTTCATCTTTCGAAATAAATAAAAATAAACTGGAAGACTGGATGGAGATCATAGCTTTGGGGACATGCGTGTGATACCTGCAGGTATTGTTTTTGTGTGTGTATGTGTGTGTGTTTTACATTGTTAGTTGTTGTAATACGCTCATGTTTAAAGAGAGAAGTTGAGAAGGCAGTGATGAAAGAATGCCTGGCTTTTGACATTTTTTCGTTTTTGTCAGTGTTTGAGCGGTCAAGTACACAAACAGGAAGAATACACACGCCTCCATGTGTTAGTCACTACAACACTTGTATGGTAATTTCCATAATTGCTGAAATGTCTGTTGAGGAGCCCTTGTGCAAGAGAGGGAGGTTTTTTCTTTAGAGCTAAAATTTACAACCAAAAAGTTTTTATTGTTAACTTTATGCTGATGTAAAGTTAGTAAATCAAGTTGGTAAAGTAACTTTTTGTAGATATGTTTAATTTAATTTCATTCGTTTATTTTTATTTAAGTCTCCTCTACGAATATTAGGGCTGGGCGATATAGCAAAAAATATATATACTCGATATAATGTTCAGTATTGTTCAGTATCGATAATTGTTTGCATTCTGCATACTTTTAAAAAGAAAGAGCAACACCAATATAATTTTTATTTAACTATTTTATTTTTAATTTAGGCAGCGCGGTGGCTCAGTGGTTAGCACTGTCCCCTCACAGCAAGAAGGTTGTTGGTTCGAGTCCCAGCTGGGTCATTTGGCATTTCTGTGTAGAGTTTGCATGTTCTCCCCATGCTGACGTGGGTTTCCTCCGGGTGCTCCGGTTTCCCCCACAGTCCAAAGACATGCGCTATAGGTGAATTGGGTAAAATAAATTGGCCATAGTGTATGAGTGTGAATGAGTGTGTATGGGTGTTTCCCAGTACTGGGTTGCTGCTGGAAGTGCATCCGCTGCGTAGAACATATGCTGGATAAGTTGGCGGTTCATTCCGCTGTGGCGACCTCTAAAATAGAGACTAAGCCGAAGGAAAATGAATGAATGAACTTTTAATTAAGCTAACTACCTTATTGATTAAGACAAATCATTTTTGGGGGGTTTGTTAGTTTTAACAGTAAAAAACTAAATACCGTTTAAACAAATCTTTCTTTCTTTTGTTTTATTTTCTGATTAAATATTTCTTAAAGGAATAGTTCACCCAAAAATGTCAATTCTGTAATTAATTACTCATCCTCATGTCATTCCAAACCCCTGAGACCTTCGTTCGTCTTTAAAACACAATTTAAGATATTTTAGATGAAATCTGAGGCCTCCCTCATCCTCCATATCAAAAAACATTCTCAAAAAAGACTATATTAGTGGTTTAATCAGATTATTTTCAAGCTATGTGAATCCGTTCGTGTGCACAATAATGACTTTTTTGAACAGTTTCTTCTCCTCAGTGTCAGTATAGGGGGCACATTTACATTGGCCGCACTCGGACATGCTGCTGACATATTACTTCAGATGCATCTGTGCTTTGTTTCAAACAGAAGAAGTCCCATCTAATGAATAAATTAGTGCACAGACTTCATGAATGTTCACCCTACACTGACACCGAGGCTTCAAAATATATAGTTATCATAAAATCGGTTATAATTTTCATATCAGTGCATCTCTAATAAAATACCACGATGAAGTAAAACATCCCTTCTTCTAGTATAGCATTAACTGGCATTAGTAAGTAGACTTGGTAATTATGGTTAGCCTCTCTTGCACACTTCGGCTGTGTCCGAAATTGCCTACTACTGGAGTAGGAACTACATTTGACTTTGAATTTACTACACAACCATTAGAAAAGTATGTTCTATGTAGTATGAATGGAATTCGGATGTACTACATCCACCATTTGTTATTATCACTTGACCTACCAGCTTTAGTTGTGTTGCTTTCATCCTATTCATGAATTCTCTCGCGTGGCATCATGGGATAGCATAGTGTTCATTGGATGCACACTCGCCGGAAGTAGTAGGTCATCTGGGTACTTCTCGCAAACTGTTTTTTGAATACCATCAGTTTGGACATACTACTTGGCTTGCATACTGTTTTTAATGCACTATATAGTATGGATGTATGTGATTTTGGATGCAGCAACAGACTTTTCCGGACAATTACCAGTAAATTACAGTGAAGAGATCATGTGTGAACAGGCACGTTTAAAAATGTTCTTTGCTGGAAATTGATGTAATTCTGCTTTGTTTACCAGCAAAAATGGTTCCGGTAATTGCACACCATTTTACCAATAATACCAACACAGGCTCATTGTGGATACGTACCCCTGTCTACATTTTTGGAGAGCGCAAATTATGTAGCCAGAGGTACGTATGGCTGCATTTCGTCTTTAAAATGAATGCTACGGGGCAGTATGACGCCGCCGCTGGCTTCTGTTCTCTTTAGCGCTACCAGCTGACCGCTTACCTCCATACAGACGGCATTTGTGGTGTTAGCTCGACGCATACGGGGATGGATTTGGGACGTGGAGCGGAGTTGACCGCAACAACGGGGTTCAAGTCCGGCAAAGAACGGTTCCATAAAAACAGGCTGAAAACGTGGTGAAATCACGTGACCGCAACTGCTTTTCTTTTTCTAGATTGCTTTTGAAAACACTATCGGTTGGGTTTAGGGAGGGGGGTGGGTGGGTCAGTCAGTCAGTCAATCAGTCAGTCGACAGCAAGCTGGCCTAGTCGGCTGAAGTGTATATTACTCCATCTGGTGGATTTATTTGAGAAGAGGACGCACAAGAGAAATTTGAGATCATCAAAAAGCGTACACAGCAGCCTCTAGTGGATTAGCAAAAACAAAAACTGCGAGCAGACGTAGCTCCAGTTATGTATTTCGCTGTGCCCAGAAATTTAGACCTGGGTACGTATCCATAATGAGCCTGGGGTGAATATTACTTTTTGAAAGGGTCTATTGTCTGATGTTTGAGGTATGAGAAATGCACAACCTGTGCAAAAGTTATTAAAAAAAAGAAAGAAAAGAAAGACATTAGCCCATCATATACATAATTGAGCTAACAATTCAAATTACAAGATTGACTGAACCAATGAGGAAGTTCCATACAGAACTTTTTCAAACTCAGAGCAAGATACATAATACCTTATTGTGAATACCTTATTGTCAATAACTTTTCTACAGATTCCAAGTAGTATCTCCAAAGAACTGTATAACTTAACTTATAGGAACATAAAGTATAATACCATCAAAGTACTTTTTTGTTTTTAATGGAGTTGTATATGTGACTGTATGTGTACTGGCGTCCATTTTGTAAAAGGAGTGTCATCTGCTACATCTCTGGGTGTGAAAACGGTTTAATTATTAATGCTTGATGACGGTTGTAGCACCTGAGCTAATTGAGGAAACCATTCTCATGTTTCTCATGTTGCCATAGAAAGCAGTGAACCAGTGCATAATGAGGCACAAATGATTTACCAGGCCATTCTGAGGTTGAGTGTTTGGTAGTTTATTAGGGTACTTTTTCGCCTCACTGAATCACCTTGCTGAAGAAAAACAATAGAAGGGTTTTTATTGAAGTTGTGCTAAACAAATGATGTGCTTCTTGCTAGAACCTGCTATTATATTCTGAGTAAACAAAACTACAATAGATGATCAGAGATGTGTTCATTTAGATGTTTCTAAATTAGTTGCAAGGATTTTTGTGTTATTTATAGTTTGTTGCTACGGTATGCGGTATGCTATGCAGTTTCTAGGGTGTTCTTGTTGGCTGTTACTGTAGGTTTTTTTAATGTGTTTTGAGAGATACCTTAAACTTAAAACTATAAAACTAAACTATATCTCAATATTCTCTGCTTATTCACTGCTATAATGATATCTGTGATGATAATTCATATTTATGTATGTAATGAGAGACCAATTAAATCTGGAATGTTTAAAGAAAAGTATTATTTTGTAAAGTTTCACAGTACTGGGTTGAAGCTGAAAGGGCATCCGCTGCGTAAAACATATGCCGGAATAGTTGGTGGTTCATTCCGCTGTGGCGACCCCTGATAAATAAGGGACTAAGCCGAAGGAAAATGAATGAATGAATGATAATTCCTAAGTATGTAATGAGAGACCAATTAAATCCTGAATTAGTCTCTATTTAATAAACAGCATCCTTTTTGAAGGGATTACAGTGCGTTGCTATAAAGTTTCTAAAAAGTTCTGGTTGGTCCACCAGTTAATATTTGGTCCACTCAAAAGAACATATTTACAGTACAGAAGGTCTGTAGATGTGGCTTACATTTACCTCTTTTGGTGTTACAGGATTTTTCCCCCACCAGTTTGACCATTACTCATGTCACAAACTCAAACGTGTGGAATTTCATCTAGAGACTCAGTCATTTGGTCAGTCTTGGGTAGTTAAATTTCCTGTTCTGCAAGTCTGGCTGTGAACGTGACATTTAGCTGTACTTGAGGACAGTCTGGAGTGTATGATGCGACTGTGGTGCAGTACAACTCATGGCTTGTTCAGGCCAGCATATAATGTGACCCTCAGCAAAATATAAACTGGAGCCAAGCCCAGATCCCCAAATTTCCATCGATTCAGATAGATTATATTGTAACGATTAATATTTCACGTCACAAGCAACACAAAGGACATCAGCCATGTTGTACAGTAAATCTTCCTGCGGTAGAACAATAGATCCACTATCTTGCGAGTTCACAGAGTTCAGCTATTAAGTTACACACTAACATATGAGAGGATGCTATAAAAATGTGAGATGGGATGATGAAGATACATGTGCTGCAAGAATCTCCACTGCTGCAAATGTCCGTGTTAGGGCTGTGCAATATATATTGTTTCTGCAATGTGTGCAGAATTTGTCAAATCGAGTTGGAGCCGTAATTCAGAACACGTGAAATTTGTGGAATCATTGCAAACTTTAAAGTCTGCATGAACCAGAAGTTGCAGAGACTTTTATTTCAGTATGTTGATGTACTATCAAATAAAATGAAATATTGAGTAGGCGATGGGTCTCTCTTTTTGTACATCAATCCCTCATAGCTAACTAATGGTAACATTGTGTTCTAACAACATGCACCGCGACACACATTAAAAGGTATTTTTTAAGGTTTTTGTCTTAACACATAACCTAGCGATTTGTGAAATTTTAGAAATGCTTTCTATTCCCACGACGTTGCAACAGAACAGCAGCATATACTATTATGACAATGATCACCTCAGGTACTGATTATGGGCTTTATTCAATATTAAATGCTACCAATGTGAGTTTTGAGCACCATTTTACGTGAACACGATGACACTGTGTCCTAATGTGCGGCGACACGCAGTAAAAGTTATCATTTCCTTTTAAAAATGAGTTTTTGTCTTAACACATAACCTGTCACAGTCGTTGGGTGGGGAAAGTAGCAAGGACTCAAGTGCAGGGAAAATGGGTATTTATTTAGAATAAAATAAAATAAAATGCAAAACAAACTACCCCGAGGGGGAAAACATTAACAAAACAAATAAACAATCAAAACAAACTAGACTGGGCAGGCTGGCAGGGATCAGGACTGGAAACAGGACAAGGCAGGAAACGACGACGAACTGGCACAGGACAGCAGACATGAGGAGAATATAAGCAGCAATAATTAACAAACAGACAGGTGAACAGGATAAACTAATAATGGGTTAACAAGGAGGGTGGGACTACACAATAGACAGGAGAGCACATGACACATAGAAACAACACAAGCCATGTGCTCACATGAAAGGAGACTAGAACACACAGCCAATAAAAGAGAACTCATTAACCGCATGTTCACACAAGACAAACCACGCGGCGCATGTAAACATGTACCACGTGCTAAACACAACACCAACAGAAGACTGAACACAAGACACGAGTGCACGATAAATGAAAACACTCACCGTGCACTCACACATGCAACGTGCATGTTTCATCCCAGCGCCAACCGAAACCGAAACCAACTAGACTGAGAAGCTGGGAATGAAACACCACGCTGCAGACAGAACGAACATAAACACCAGGACAAGAGCGCGCATCTAGAGCACGCCCGGACCGCAAAGCCCGAGCGTAGTCACGATGGCACTCAAACAGAGACACAATGACAGAAAACGAGTGCTTGACTCGAAAACTCGAGCCGAGCACAACATACAAGACATGACAGGACTAGTGTCTGGACTCTGCCACTAAAACAAGAATTTACAAGACCGGAGTGGCAGAACCCTGACATAACCTAGCAATTTGCAAAATTTTAGAAATTCTTTCTATTCCCACAACATTGCGACAGAATAGCAGCATATACTATTATGACAATGATCACCTCAGGTACTGATTATGGGCTTTATTCAATATTAAATGCTACCAATGTGAGTTTGAACACCATTTTATGTGAAATTTATCGCCATTCTACTGAAAGCAGCAACAGATAGTTCTCCTTTTATCCGCTTGTTAAGTCGTGACATGAAGTACTGTTTCCGGTCCAAGCAGCTACTCATTTAAATTGAGAAAATATTAGTTTATGACCACTTTTTAGTCATATTACACATTAAAGTAAATTTTATATGAAATCATGGTGTACACATCACAGACACAAATATTTTAACAATTTATATTGAAAAATCACTTTCTGGACATCGGATATTAGGCATGGATATATATATTGTGATCAGTGGTGGAAAGAGTACTGAAAATGTATACTCAAGTAAAAGTACTTCTAGGAGCCATTTATTTACTTTATTTAAAGGTTTGTGTTGTTAATCTTGATTTCTTTCATTTTTGGAGATTTGCACCCCCTGCAGGCCAGAGGAAGCTTAAAAGGCCTGGGTGTGGCCGACTGGAGAAGGGCTTGCTGGAAGCACATGGTCTTTAGACCTTACCTTCAGTGTTTGGTGGCCAAATTCGTTTGATTTTGTGTTTATTTCATATCAGTTTTTTTTGTTCAAACTAACTCTACAATAAACCAAGAAAAATGAAGCGTCTAAACCCCTCAGCAGACCCAAGATGTGACTAATTTGAAATTTCGCTTAAGGATAGTCACAACAGTACCATTACTTGCCTGTATCTGTTGTAAATATTACTCAAAGTATGAGTAAAAAGTAACCATTTTAAAAGTACTCAAGAGTAGTGAGAGTACTGAGTATTACGCTATGAAAAGCTGATGCATTTACATGCAATTTGTGTGTGTGTGTGTAAACGTAACATTCTGTAGTGCATTTAGTTATTGTTTAAGACTATTTGGTGATTTCAGTTATTATACAGTAAACATCCGCCATCCTCTCATCAGTGACATGCAGTCTAAACAGTCTCTGGATCACTGCGTGTAAAGATTTTGGACATTTTCTTGGACACTTTTAATGCTTCCGAATGGTTTGCTGCATTTATAAAGCACCCATGTCTTAGCATTTCCATCAACCGATTTTTTATGCGCATATCCAAAATGCGCATAAAAATAGGTGGATGGAAACGTAGCTACTCACACACTTACACTACGGTCAATTTTAGCATACCCAATTCACCTATAGCGCTCTTATATAACCTCTTTGGACTGTGGGGGAAACCGGAGCACCCAGAGGAAACCCACGCGAACACGGGGAGAACATGCAAACTCACAGAAACGCCAACTGACCCAGCCGAGGCTCGAACCAGCGACCTTCTTGCTGTGAGGCGATCGTGCTACCCACTGCACCACCCTGACACCCCTAAAAGCATTATATTATATTATATTATATTATATTATATTATATTATATTATATTATATTATATTATATTATATTATATTATATATTGCCAAATATACATAGAAAATATATACATTGTGTGCGTGTGTGTGTGTATGTGTGTTAATCATTTCATTACTAAGTACTAATAGCTCCATTTAAAATTAATTATTGTGTTCATTATGTTGAATCCTTTAGTATACACTGATTTTCTTAAATGACACTTCCCAACAGAACTGTTCATTCCTTTTAAAATGAAAACATTTTAATTAGCCAAACAAATTAAAGAGCATCTTCACAGCAATAAACGATTCCTTTGGGCTTTTCCAGAGGCAGGAGCTGTGTTAATAATGCCAGACGCTTCACCGACTCCTCAGTGAAGAGCTGGTAAATGATTAGGTGTAGCTTCATGCTAATACTCTACATATAAGCCCTGCAGGCTATGAAAATTCCAGAGGTTGGACTGAAGGAAACACGTTTCAATCTCTTACATTCACAGACAAGTGTAGGCGACGTCTGCTACATTCCGCATTTCTACAGAAAGAAAACACTTCAGACACTTAATGAATTGACTGTCTTGCTAACTACACTGGGTTAGCCAGAGTTAGCCATCTGAATGGTTGTTTGTGCATCTCGAAGAATGGCATTGCAAACGGAATGGCGCTGCGGATGTGGATGTTAATACCATGGAGAGGAGGTTGGAACCCGCGCTCAATATCACCTGGACAAGGTAGAGCTGAAGATGGAGAGTGCGGGAGAGATGATACATACAGTACATAGATATTTGCATTAGATGTCGCCTACCCTGTTGTTGTCTATTGGAAGGAATGCGTCAATAGAGCCGCCATTTTAGTACAGGGTAGCGCTCCTTTGAAATGAATGCGGGACCAAGGTGCAGTGGAGGACTGTGGCCATCCAGAGCCAGAGATATATACACATATATACATATATCTATGATCGGGAGTTTTCCCCGGTGGTCAGTACGCAAATATTTTTTAATTACGAAAATTATAATTTTACATCACTTTTCTACGTCGATGGATCAGTGACCGCACGGGCATTACCGATAAAGAGTGTGTTTGTGTGCATGGAAATGTATTATCCTCCCTCCCTGTTAAATTTGATCTAATCCGTGTCCTAAAACACAGTCAATAACGTTACTTGTTGAGCACAAAAGTTTGTAACATACAAAAAACGTAAAAAACGAAATCTTACCTATGAAATGTTCTGCCTTTGTGCTTTGTTTTCTTTGTTTGCTCGTTACTACACTCGTAAGCAACGCTAAAGTCCAGCATCTTCACATAGGCACACTTTCTTAACTAGTGAGGTTGAATGACATTTGTCCTGGGAGCACTGTACAAATGTGGCGGCGCTATTGACGCGTGCTCAGGGTCCGTATGCGATATCTAGTGTATATATCTATGCATACAGTATAGCTGGAATATACTGGATTACATCTGTGGTATTGGCCTTCATCTGCAAAGTTTGCGATTGTTTTAGAACTTCCGATTCTGAAATTTTAATGACTGGGAATAATAAAGAGCAGAAAACGGTCAAACTACTTGCTTTACAAACAAGTGTGTTCATGACTATACATAAAAATTAGAATAATATGATTAGAAAATATCAGTTTGCAACATCAAGCAACATAACGAGCATTTTTTAACGTCTAAAAATCAATGGAAGTGAATGAGACCGGAAGTCTCGAGCCCAAAAATATACTAATGTTGCACCCTTTCGTACACGAAGGTCAATAGGGATATATTATAATTCACTATATACCACAAAACAAATTTGATAAAAGAAAATTGATATCAGAATACTGACGATAAAACCTATAATTGGTTTGTGCAGTGAGTTATTATTACAGTAAGTAGTATGTGTGTTTGATAGATTGCGTGTTTGAGATTGAGATTTATTGACATACTTTCTCTATAAATTCACTTCATAACATCAGTCGAGTGTTTGAAACACCTCATTTGTATGACCAGATGTGATTTAATATCACAGCATGAAGAAGAATACCTATATTTTATAGTATTCAATACAGTGATAAAGGCTAGGTCAATTAGCATCGCATTAAAATATGCTTATAAAATACAACAGCATGGCTTGAAGAACACAGATAATCCTTATATTGCCACAAGCGTTTGTGTATTGTCTTCATGCCCTCTAGTGTTCAGTATGAATGAAAAAGAAATAACATTTAAATATATGCTCAATGTATGAGTTATTATTATAGTAGTAGGCTACATGTTTGATCATTTGTGTGTTTGAGCTTGTTTAGAAAGAGATTTACTGACATACTTTCACTCTTAATTCACTTCATAACGCCAGTCGAGTGTTTAAAACGTCTCATTTTTCTGACCAGATGTGATTTCATATCACAGCATGAAGAAGAATACCTATATTTTATAGTATTCAATACAGTGACAAAGGCTAGGTCAATTAGTATGGGATTATAAATATACTTTATGCATATGAAATACCCAAGATGGCTAAAAATACACAGATAATCCATATATTGCCACACGCATTTGTTTATTATCTTCATGTTTAATCCATTTATCCATTTCTATCATCTTTATCATCTTTCAGTGATAGCTGACCATAGCTGACGTCTTTTCTTCTGAAACATGTATGTGGAGATTTTGCATGAGGGTGCTCTCTAGTGTTCAGTATGAATGAAACAGAAATAACATTTCAATGTATGCTCAAGGTCTCGAGCTCTGCCCACTGTCCTGCAAATTTTATTTCTAATCTGCTTCAGCACATCTGCCTGTGTATTTTATATGATCCTGAAAAGCTTGATTAGCTACTTCAGCGTGTTTAAGTATGGTTGAGTTCTGCAGGAGAGCGGGCATTCAGGAGCGGGTTTGAATAAAAATAAAAATAATTACTTTTCTCTAAAGATACAGGTTTTTTTTGTCTTTCATTGGGTACATATGAATTATCATCAATAATTTCTTCATCGCAATACATATCAGAACATATTGTGATATAATTTTAAGTCCATATCGCCCATCCCTAATCTGTGGAAAGTTGTTCTTCCAGGAGACGTTTGGTTTCAATCGATGAATGTTCTCACCTTACAGCCTTTCTATTTTTACTTCCTTCATTTGCGGAGTGATGTTCACTGACGATTTCACAGACATCGCTTTACACACGCCGCTGTTTGTGGCTTTTAGCTCATTTATGGCTCTTCACTCAACTCCTGAAAATGAGAAAGATCATTTAAAGTCTCGTAATGGATGAATTCATGCCGTGTTTTCTGTGAGAAAATATTCTTGAGAATACAATTCTTCTTCACTGATATTTTCGTCATATTTCCTTACATAAGAAAAAAAAGCTAAGAATGCTTACGTTTTTAAAAGACTAAAGTTAAGAGTTTAAGTTCTTGAGGAGACTGTCTATTGTAAAAAATAATTTGTAAATAATTTGAAATAATTTGTACATCATTTCGTAAATTTATGAAAGCTTGCCAGATTTTGTTAAGGAAATTACTCCCAGTGAACGCAGAACATTCTCCTAACATTAGTGTTTAGTTTCCATATTTTTATTTCTGTTATTTATGTATTTATTTCATTCATTCATTCATTCATTTTCTTTTCGGCTTAGTCCCTTTATTAATCTGGGGTCGCCACAGCGGAATGAACCGCCAACTTATCCAGCATATGTTCTACGCAGCGGATGCCCTTCCAGCTGCAACCCATCTCTGGGAAACATTCATACACACTCATTCACACGCATACACTACGGACAATTTTACCTTACCCAATTCACCTATAGCGCATATCTTTGGACTTGTGGGGGAAACCGGAGCACCCGGAGGAAACCCACGCGAACACGGGGAGAACATGCAAACTCCACACAGAAACGCCAACTGACCCAGCCGAGGCTCGAACCAGCGACCTTCTTGCTGTGAGGCGAACGTGCTACCCACTGCGCCACCGCGTCGCCTATGTATTTATTTACTTTATGTATTTTATTTATCTTTATGAAATAATAACATTTAAGATTGTTGTTTATGAACCTGTTATGGCATTAATATAGTTCATCTTTAAGATACTATTGCAGATTTCACTTCCAGTTTGAATTTGCTTTTTAATATATTATCTTTTATTATTATCATTTTTTGTTAAAATTTTCCTTTTAAATCTTTAAAAATTCAATTGAAAATTCATTTTCCAAAAACAAATTATTAATGAAAATATACTTAATTATATATACTTATGTATATCTGTTATAGTATAAACTGTACATAACTATTCATTCATTCATAAATTTTCGGCTTAGTCCCTTTATTAATCAGGGGTTGCCACAGCGGAATGAACCGCCAACTTATCCAGCATATGTTCTACGCAGCGGATGCCCTTCCAGCTGCAACCCATCACTGGGAAAAGCCCATACCCTCTCATTCACACAAATACACCACGGACAATTTAGCTTCCCCAATACACCTATAGCGCATGTCTTTGGACTTGTGGGGGAAACCGGAGCACCTGGAGGAAACCCACGCCAATACGGGGAGAACACGCAAACTCCACACAGAAACGTCAACTGAACATAACTATTACAGTAATGCCTCAGTTTTTTGAAGTGTTTTAGTAATCTAAACTTGTGTTCTGTTCTGCTCTAGAGGAAGAACGTCACGTTCGAGCCAACGATCGGGACTACAACGAGAGATTCAATTATGCTGTAAGTCTCTGAATGTATTTTATTATAATTCATGTTATGAACATTGTTGCTTTTTACTGTTTTACTGTTCAAACAAACTTTAATAAAGTAATAATTCACCAATACATGTGGTGAGTTTAATATCTGAGTGTCCACTGATGTACATTCTGTTTTGTGAACAGAAATATTTCAAATGTTGTAGACTTTTGTATTGACAAAAATGTTCACCTATTCAGCAGGTATGCATTAAATTGCTAAATATTGATAGTATAGACATTTACAATATATTATCAGATTTCTATTTCAAATAAATATGGTTTATTTGAAACATATATACTTTGAAATATCATGGCTTCTAAAAAAATTATAAAGCATCCTTTAAACTATGAAGGATCATATGACACTGAAGAATGGGTAATGATGCTGAAACTTCAGCATTGACATTATTGGATTAAATTACAATTTAGCCCATATTAAACAGATTTTTTAATAATAATAATTACTGTTTTTATTAGTTTTTTTCCAATTAAATTCATCCTTGGGGAGCATAAAAACACACAAAAAACCTTACAGCTTGAAATCAATGTACCTATCAGGCAGCTTGGCTAACTTGAGCTGTATTAAAATGTGCTAGAGAAACAACCATTTTTGGTCAAATTACAATAGTTGGGTCCCAAATGACACCCTATACACTATGCACGTACACACTATTCACTTATGCACTTATTAACTCAACCATGTAGTGTACAGTTTAGTGTCACCCCAAATGGAGCACTAACATTTTTTTCTAAACAGAAATTCAAACCGTTTCCCTGGCGACGTTTAACGGTTGCCAATTTAATAAAATAAATGACCAAAGGACAGTACCTATCGCAAGTACAACCGTATTCACATTGAGGTGGCGGCATAATCACTTATGTGTCAGAATATTGCTGGCACAATCCAAAATAAATCAATCAATCCAACCTCAGCAGACTGTAACCCCGCCCCTTCATCAGTAGCTCCTTCCCTTCTGCTATGTGAGCAAAACTGCAAGCATTGAGTGGGTAAAGTCTAGAAGGGATACAGCTGCAGATACTAACATCAATATAGCATAATTTTTGTGACACTGTACAACAATAATGACTGTTTTTACATTACTGTTAGCGTTGGGGTGGGAGTAGGCATTTATAAAATACAATTTAATGGACAATTTAATAAATAATATGAATAATATTCTGTATAATTATTGTTTTTACATTATTGTGAGGGTTGGGTTTAGGGTTGGGATAGGGGTAGATGTTAATAAAATACAATTAACTGATAATTAATAAATAATACAGTAATAAATAATATAAATAATTATCGTTAACTTGGGCGGCGCGGTGGCTCAGTGGTTAGCACTTTCACCTCACAGCAAGAGGGCTGCTGGTTCGAGTCCCGGCTGTGCCAGTTGGCATTTCAGTGTGGAGTTTGCATGTTTTCCCCGTGTTGGCTTGGGTTTATAGGTGAATTGAATAAACTAAATTGACCGTAGTGTGTGAATGTGAGGGTGTATGGGTGTTTCCCAGTACTGGGTTGCAGCTGGAAGGGCATCCACTGTGTAAAACATAAGCTGGATAAGTTGGCAGTTCATTCCGCTGTGGCGACCCCTGATAAATAAAGCGACTAAGCCGAAGGAAAATAAATGAATGAATGAATCGTTAACTTTTGGCCGCAGCTGTATCCCTTCTAGCCACAACCCATTGACTGCATGTCCAACATTCCACACTTCGGTTTATCGGTTGAATAAGTGCATCATCTGGGTATTTCAAGTGCACTTATTATTTTTAGAATTTGTAGAATTGTCAGTGTGAATGCACTACTTATACTATTTATTCTACAAAATGGGGTAGAATAGTGCATAAGTGTGTGATTTGGGATGCACCTAATGGTTTTATTTTCTGTATTTTTCCTGCAGGACAATCGCATCAAGACTGCAAAATACAACATCTTCACCTTCCTGCCCATTAACTTATTCGAGCAGTTTCAACGTTTTGCGAATGCCTACTTCCTCGTGCTGCTGATACTGCAGGTTTGCCACCCTTTCCAGGTCACTAATGAAATTACAAAAGCAGCACACTGAAGATTAATATAGGGACTGTTTTAGAAAATACATATGATCAGATTTCATCCTGAATTGCAGAGGCCTTTATTAAAGGTGACAATCTTTCAATCAAGATCTAGGAAAAACTGAAACTGCTGTTTGATATCTTTTTCTGTGAAGCCCAAAAGTAAATATTTAGAAAAATGTCCATAAAGTGAAAGTCAATATTCATATGGACAAAGGATATTAAATGAAGTGTATTAAATGAAGGATTTCATGAACACGGTTGAAGCAGTGATTACATTTTGTCACACAGTGATCAGCATAAATTAGCACATCCCTTACTGGTCTCTCTTTTAAATTCATATTTTCTATTGGATGCTTTACAATAATATATTTGTGCATATACATTATTGTACATAAAGCCAAAGCTGGTACTAATCTAACAAAAAAAACCTTAAGAGTCCAAAAAGTAGTACACCCAAATGAATATGTTGGGGGAAAATATTAATTCAATTCACCTATAGCGCATGTCTTTGGACTGTGGGGGAAACCGGAGCACCCGGAGGAAACCCACGGCAACACGGGGAGAACACGCAAACTCCACACAGAAATGCCAATTGACCCAGCTGGGGCTCGAACCAGCAACCTTCTTGCTGTGAGGCGATCGTGCTACCAACTGCGTCACTGTGACGCCCAGCACTGTATTATATAAAATAAAATTTGATATGTTGGTATAAAGTTGGCATCCTGTGAGGTTTTTGCAGATGCCGTTGTTATCTTTTCACAGATGTTATAGGGTCATCTGAAATCTTGGTTATCCCAAGATAGAAACAGAAAGCAGATAGGAAAAAAGCTTAGCTGCTGTTCATAACATTTCAGGGAATGATTAACATGTATATTTGATCTGAAATGGCTGTAGTACGGAGTCATGACAAACATTCTGAGAAAGCTTGGTAAAAAACATATGTTTGTTTTAGAATTAAACTTGGAGAGTGTTTGAACTTTTTCAGCAAGGCAATAGCAGAGCATTAGAGGTACTGAAAGTGTGAAACAATCTACAGTACATCCTTATACTATCCTCTATTCCCAGAACTCCTTTTTTTTACATTAAAGGGATGCAATTTTGGCCTTTTTTACAATATGTAAAATAAGTATTTTGTGTCTTCAGAATTGTGTCTGTGAAGGTTTAGGTCAAAATAACCATCAGATCATTTTGTTATACCCTGTTGAAAATATACATTTTTGGCATCAGAGGGAATTGTAGCTGTTTTGCACCTGTGCCTTTAAATGAAAATGAGCTGGTTTTCTCCACCCACTCAAAGTAGGTTTTCGCCACCCACTCTTGAGACATTCGCTTTAGGGAGGGATAATCAGGGTCAGATGTCATAGTCACAGCAATATGACCATTTCATATTATGCTCTGTCGTTTATTTCATGGTGTCACAAAATACGTTGTTTACCATAATACTTGTGATGCAATATTGCACACCATTACGGGGATGCAGACAGAAACATGAACTACAGCACCATAAGAAAGTTGCAATCTTGAAAGTACAATGTTTACACTTAGCATTTTATTAATATATATATATATATATATATTTTTTTTTTTTTTATGTTGGACCTGCAATCATTAGTTTTTGAAAAGTGTTTCATATTTGACCAATACTTATTTTATATTTCTACATTTTTATTCAAACATTCGTCCTGACGTTTTAATAAAGTGAGTACAGGATTTTACATGTGGTCAATATATATAAACTATTAATTCATTGAATTTACAGAAATGATACTATATCACGATATATATCGTTATCGTGATATGTGATTTTTGTCATATCACCCAGCCTAACTTCAAATAAAAGTTTGAAGCCTCAAACTATATTACAATATAAATCGTTATTGTAATATGAGAATTTTGTCGTATCGCACAGCCCGACTTCAAATCAAAGTTCGAAGCCTCAAACTATATCACGATATATATCGTGATATGTGATTTTTGTCATATCGCACAGCCCGACTTCAAATAAAAGTTTGAAGCCCCAAACTATATCACAATATATATTGTTATCGTAATATGAGTTTTTTGTTTTATCGCAAAGCCCGACTTCAAATCATAGTTCGAAGCCTCAAACTGTATCACAATATATATATATATATATATATATATATATATATATATATATATATATATATATATATATATATATCATTATCATGATATGTGATTTTTGTCATATCACCCAGCCCTACTTCAAATAAAAGTTCGAAGCTTTAAACAGTATCACGATATATATCTTTATTGTGATATGTGATTTTTGTCATATTGCCCAGCCCTACTTCCAATCAAAGTTCGAAGCTTCAAACTATATCACTATATATTGTTACCGTAATATGAGATTTTTGTCGTATTGCACAGCCCTACTTCAAGTCAAAGTCGGTAATGTCGTGTATCTCATCGTAGCTTGTTGGTTTGGTTCATGGTTTCTAAAGATTTAACAAAGACCTTCTAAATCCCTATTGGGAAACTAATTTCCAGAGGCAGCGTTTCTGAACAAACATCCGGTCACTACTGCACTTATGTGTTCTTCATTGTGTGTTCCAGTTAATTCCAGAAATCTCCTCTCTTTCGTGGTTCACCACTATTGTGCCTTTGGTGTTGGTGTTGGCCATCACAGCGGTCAAGGATGCTACTGATGATTATGTGAGAATCTCTTCTTGTCCCGTTCTTCTTTCACGACTCTGAATTCTGCATTTACAATGGCCGTCTGCTTGAAATGATCTGACGTTTGCTGTTTTTGGATTTTAGTTCCGCCATAAAAGCGACCAACAAGTCAACACCCGGCAGTCTCAGGTACTCATCAAAGGAAAGTAAGTGCATTCATTCTGTGTATCAGCATTTTCTGCTGTATATTCATTGCAGTTGAGTTGCAATTATTGAACTGTAAATGCTTTTTACGAGATGTTTGGGGAAATGAACAATGGTTTGTCTTCGTTTCAGATTGCAGAATGAGAAATGGATGAATGTAAGAGTGGGTGATATTATCAAACTTGAGAACAATCAGTT
Source organism: Danio jaintianensis (assembly GCA_903798115.1). Classification (NCBI taxonomy): domain Eukaryota; kingdom Metazoa; phylum Chordata; class Actinopteri; order Cypriniformes; family Danionidae; genus Danio; species Danio jaintianensis. The sequence continues at coordinate 4,711,850 of CAIGQV010019532.1, forward strand.
TGTTGCTGTAAGTATCAATTCCTTGTTGATGGACTACAAACAAACAGATCAAATATAACACGGCTGCTGCTACTCTATAATAAATATCAAGATATATAGCATTGCATTACACTTACGAAATACATGGGAATATATTGGAGAATATAATGACATATTAAATTTCTATATGTGGAAATTTGTGTTTATCAGTATTAAAATTGATATTCTGTCTATTTAAATCAGCATTCTATATAAAATAATATATCCAAATATGATATAAATAATAAACAATATAAATAATCAGGGCCTAAAATTAATGCTTGACAAGCAACAAATGCGAGTAAAAATAAGCTCTGGCGAGTATTTATAGCAGTCAAAATTTTTATGAATTACAATGCAATGTAGGGACTAGTGAGTAGTCCGTTTTGAAAAAGGCTTGAGGGCTGAATTCAGTTTACTTTTGCAGTGTATTACTGCTAAATATATGCTTATGAGTCCAAATGCCAGTCTTTATTTGTATTCTCATCAACATTGTTATGTCTAAAATGAAAGTGAACAGTTTGAGAGACATTCTCCATGCATAAGTTCTTAAAGTGAGATCAGCTAAAAAAAAACTTGCTTTAGGAGACTGTTTACCACTTTACTGTTTTTTTTTTTTTGAAGGTTAAGCAATGACAAATTAAAAAATGTTGTAAATATGATTAGTTACTGTAGTAGTATAACTGCCCCTTTTTGCAAAAAGAGTTTCATAGCCAGTAAGAATTGTATGTGGGTTGTAAATTTTCTCATGTCATATAAAAAACAATGCAATTTTTTCCCCTAAAAATTAAATATATAGGTGGAAGTGTGTAAAATGCTTTACTTACTGAAATTATGAGTGTCTACAGATTAAAATAACTAAAAAACATTGTAAATAAAAAATCTAATGACAAAATAAGTTTTTTTTTGCATGAGTTTTGCACCTTTTCCCCCAAAATTTGGGTTTTTAGTTTTTTAGTGGTTTTCATTTATTGGAAAGTTTCCCGTTGTTTGCAAAGTTTCAAGATATTACTGGAAGTTGGCACCAATAGCCTAGTGGTTAAGTGTGCTGACACACATTCCTGTCTCAACTCTCTATCCTATCCAATAACAAGGTTAAAAACCCCTAATATGTATTTTTTAAAAAGATATTACTGGAAACGTATAATGAAATTTGAACTGTTGGTGGCGCCAGAGGGTTTGAAAGGCAAATCTCAAAATTCATTCATTCATTCATTTTCTTTTCGGCTTAGTCCCTTTATTAATCTGGGGTTGCCACAGCGGGATGAACCGCCAACTTATCCAGCATATGTTTTACGCAGCGGATGCCCTTCCAGCTGCAACCCATCACTGGGAAACATTCAGACACACTCATACACTACGGACAATTTTTTAGCTTACCCAATTCACCTATACCACGTCTTTGGACTTGTGGGGGAAACGGGAGCACCCGGAGGAAACCCACGCGAACACGGGGAGAACATGCAAACTCCACACAGAAATGCCAACTGACCCAGCCGAGGCTCGAACCAGGACCTTCTTGCTGTGAGGCGAACGTGCTACCCACTGCGCCACCGCGTCGCCCCAAATCTCAAAATTGGCATCTGAAATTTTCAGTCATTCTTCTGTCATTCCACCAAATTTCATAACTTCTTACCATATTGTTCATCTGACAAGCACTGGGATTGTTATAATCCCAATATGGCTGCCATTATCTGTGGATTTAGCAGAAGAAATCCCAGCAGTGTGCAGAATCCAGTCAACCAGCACATGATTTATGAGTTTTTGCGTGTCTTTGAACGTCTCCTCTGTCTTTTCTTTTGACAGGCTGACCTTCTCCTCCTCTCTAGCAGTGAGCCCTATGGACTGTGCTATATCGAGACTGCAGAGCTTGATGGGTAAGCTGTTTTTCTGCTAATTCTTTGCAAGGTCCAGGAAACTAAAATGATGCTTTTTAGATGTAACTATCAGTATGTTAGTCTCAAGGATATCTAAAAGCTAGTGTGCTCTAAAAAATGAACCTGATAAAAACATCAAAAGCTTGCAGTTTATCACTTCCGCCTAAATGGTTCAACGATTTTTTTTTTAAACTTAAACTTAGTACAAACATATACACTAACTGACAAAAGTCTTGTCGTCTATCCAAGTTTTAGGAACAACAAATAATAACTTGACTTCTAGTTGATCATTTGGTATCAGAAGTGGCTTATATGAAAGGCAAAGGCCTCTAGATTACGCTTAATTTACCAAAATAAAATATGATCATGCCTTGATTTTTAATGATTTAATTAGGACAGTAAGGTCTGACTTTGCTTAGACAAAAGTCTTGTCACTTAACAGAAATAATGTACAGTATAGAATATAAAGTCATGGTGCAGTGGAAAAAGAATGAATATTGTGTATGACTCCCATGAGCTTGGAGGACTGCATCCATACATCTCTGCAATGACTCAAATCACTTATTAATAAAGTCATCTGGAATGGCAAAGAAAGCGTTCTTGCAGGACTCCCAGAGTTCATCAAGATTTTTTGGATTCACCTTCAATGCCTCCTCCTTCATCTTACCCCAGACATGCTCAATAATGTTTATGTCTGGTGACTGGGCTGGCCAATCCTGGAGCACCTTGACCTTCTTTGCTTTCAGGAACTTTGATGTGAAGGCAGAAGTATGAGAAGGAGCGCTATCCTGCTGAAGAATTTGCCCTCTCCTGTGGTTTGTAATGTAATGGGCAGCACAAATGTCTTGATACCTCAGGCTGATGATGTTGCCATTCACTCTGCAGATCTCTCGCACGCCCCGATACTGAATGTAACCCCAAACCATGATTTTTCCTTCACCAAACTTGACTGATTTCTGTGAGAATCTTGGGTCCATGCGGGTTCCAGTAGGTCTTCTGCAGTATTTGGGATGATTGGGATGCAGTTCAACAGATGATTCATTGGAAAAATCTACCTTCTGCCACTTTTCCAAATGATCAACTAGAAGTCAAGTTATATTTGTTGCTCTTACAACTGGGATCAACGACAAGACTTTTGTCAGGTAGTGTACACGTCACAACAATTTTGAAAACAAAACAAAATAAAAAGGAGACAATCAAAGTATAAACAGTTGCCAGGGGTAAAAAATAATAGATAAAATAATAATAAAAACCATTTAATTAACCAAATAAAATTTACATAATGCTTCATATGTTTTTTTTAGCTTTTCTATTTCCAATGTTACACAGTGTAGCGCCATAGTGTTTAATCTCTTTTATAAAATGTTCACAATTTGGCTTAGCTTTAGCCCATTTCTTTACATGAATATGATATTTTCCAAGTAATATTATTAGCTGTATAAGAAAATAAGTTGTACTTTTCGAATCAATTCCATCTTGTACAAAAGCAAATATGACATCATACATTCCAATTTGTTCCAAATGTCCTTGAAATAATGTTAGAAACATCAATCCAAATTAATCTTGAGTATACACATTGAAAAAACTGACATCACTTCATACTTCAGTTCCTCATCAACTCTTCTGACCAATCAAATGTTCTCTAGTATCGGACATGCCCCGCCCCCTTCTTCTAATTTGCTTTTCATTTGATGCGCTTAATCTTAACCACTCTCACTAGCAGAGCTGTGATAAAACAACACGCTATTGGTTGTTTTATTAAAAAGGGGCTACTATATGCCCCGCCCTCTCTTCATGTTTCAATTGAGATTACGTCAAACATCGAATAAAAAAAAGCTTTTAAAATCATGTGCCTCATGTACAACATCAAGCACAAGCATCTCATATTGATTCTATGACGACATGACATGAGCTTCTTTCTCACATTCGACTCTTTTTTTCCTGACAGAGAAACCAACCTGAAGGTGCGCCAAGCCTTGACTGTAACTTCAGACCTCGGGGACGATGTTGCCAAGCTTGCAGACTTTAATGGTAAAGCTTTTTTTTAAACGTACGATTAGTGCACCATCAACAGAACTGAACCAGAGTCAACATGAGTAAACATAAACATTTATTGCAGCCGTCACATTGATTAGATTGATCTCTGTGCTTTCTCTCGTGGGGGTTTAAAGTATGCTCGTGTATATCTTTGGAAGCCGTCAAGGAGTGTTTGTAATGAGATTTGTAGTGTTTTCGCATGGATTTCTTTCAGGGTAATTTACAGCCAATGCATTTGTGAAATTGGAAACATACAATGATTTTGTGATTGCTTTGGTCAGTGGTTCACAACCTTTTCTACTGTATATGCTATATGTTATTGGCCTACTGATGATATTACATGCACATTTGACAGTTGCTTGAGTTGGGATGATTTTTTGTTTTGTTAGTACAGTAAAAATTGCTTAACTATATGGTTTCTAAAATATTTGCTATTAAAAAGAGTTAGTCCAAGATATTCAGTATACATACAAATGCTTAAGAAACAACTCATATGGCTAAATGACAAAAATACTGTAATACTAGGCAAGGCAGGGCAAGTTTTTTTATATAGCACATTTCATACACAGTGGCAATTCAAAGTGCTTTACATAAACAAGAATAAAAGAGACAAGTATAAATAAGATAAAAACGAATACTATAAAAAACAGATGAAAACAGCGTAAAGACAGGCAGTTTTTCCATATTCCAAAACACCGGTGTATCATATTTTCTCATTTTACTCTGGGACTTCCCCATTTTGGTGATCACCCCCCCTCTGTGGACTTTTTCGGTACCTATTAATCTATTGGACGTCTCCAACAGATTCGATTTTTCACCTAAAATCGAGAAGTTAAGCTTTACAGCTCTAATTACGTGCCCCCCAATTTCAACTTCCTTCTGGAAGTAAATCACACGGCCCCTGATTTTAACCCGCTCCCGGGAGTAAATTGCTTTAGCTAGCTAGCCAAACGTAATAAAAGGTCTTGATCTCAGCCAGATGCCAGGGACTTTAACCCCACCGCAACAGTTATCTGTGGCGAGTCATCGTCTCGGGTCTCACTTATATTAATTACGCTGCTATCCCACAGAGACAGATCTACCAGTATGGTGATGGCCCAAGTTAAAATTTTTAACTGCCCAATCAGATACATAAACAGGAATAAAAGAGACAAGTATAAAAAAAATTAAAACAAATAATATAAAAACAGGTTAAACAGATTAAAATGTGTTAAAACAGATTATGAAAGAAATGAAAAAGAATTTTTTTTATATTTAGTTATGCCTATTAAATATTTAGTACATTATTAATATAAAAACGTATATGAATATTTTACCATGTAAAAAAAATCCATAACCTTTATGATTAAAAAAAAAAAACGGCTGTGGTTGCCAGAATTAATTTCTAACTTTTTTCAAGATAAACTACTACATTTTATTTGTTTATAGTTTTATTACACTACTGTTTTGAAGTACTAACCCCTTTGTTACACAGACAAAAACACATTCAGAAGCATGTGGTTATGAGAAAACCATATAATGAATCAATGCTCATCATAAACAGCTTTTTCACAAGCAGAGAAACATACATACTAATATTAAGAAGGCACCTCTAAACACCATCATCAATAATAAAGTAATATTTATCCAAATCAGATCTCTATTAGACCTCTAATGAAAGACCTCTAAAAACTAAAAAGAATTATTAAGAACTAAGAAAATGAGTTAATAAAACTATGTTTACAAATGCATTGAAAGAAAATTCTCAACATCACTTGGGAAATATTTTTTAAAGAATTAAAATTTCACAGGAAGGCAAATCATTTAAATTTTTCCATTGAGGTGTCAGTAAATTTCTCCCCCAGTGACAGCTCCCAATTGGACATTTACTTAATTATGTACTTTATTTAGTTGCCTCATCTTTCCATTATAAGCATTTGATTTAAAACATTTTTACATAAAATTATTTGTGTAATAGTTTTTATACTTTATTTGACCTCATTTACATTTAAATTGAGTAATTTAGCAGATGCTTTTGTTTAATTGAGGAGGCATTCAGCAATTTAATGATTTTAGTTTAGTAACTGGACTTGTAGTTTTATAGTTGAGTTTGCATGTTCTCCCCGTGTTCACGTGGGTTTCCTCCGGGTGCTCCGGTTTCCCCCACAAGTCCAAAAACATGTGCTATAGGTGAAGTGGGTAGGCTAAATTGTCCGTAGTATGAGTGTGTATAGATGTTTCCCAGTGATGGGTTGCAGCTGGAAGGGCATCCGCTGTGTAAAACATATGCTGGATAAGTTGGCGGTTCATTCCGCTGTGGCGACCCCAGATTAATAAAGGGACTAAGCCGAAAAGAAAATGAATGAATGAATAAATTGATTTTAGGATCTGGAGGGAGGTCAATCCAACCTTTCCCTGATCCCCATGACTCTGTGCTGGTTGTGGAAATTCAAAATGGACTGAAAAGTAAACCATTAAAATTGGCTAAGACTGGGAATGTAAATTCGGAAAAGTGGTTCGAATGGCATACTAAGAGCCGCGGAAATTATTATTATTATTATTTTTTTTTAATTATAAAAAAAAATGCACTTTGAAACCAGCTTTCAAGGGTTACGATATGCCATTGTTGTGTAAATTAATGGTCAAAAGTTTCTTTTTTTAGTTGAAAACAATCACATCAACAAATGTCGAACTATTCAACTACTAACCATAACCTTAACTTATGTACTAATACTCTTAATAGGCATTAGTGGAATTAGTTGAAATAGAATTCCTAAATGGAGCCAGTGTTCATTTCGTTGACGAACATTTTTCATCAGCTCAATTTTTTCACTGACGAAAACTGTACAAAAATGAAATACAAATCACAGGACATAGTTCAGTTGAAGAGGATTAAACTAATTTAGATTGAAATTGAAGGCTTATTTACTACTTAGTGTATTTATCTATTATTATTTTACTTTCTTGTGTATTGTTTGTATGTTGTATCTTTTATTGTGATTTTTTTGTGTAAATATTTGTTGGACCAATTGTGTAAGTCAATCTGTTTGAATATTGAAAAAAAAAATATATATAATTAAATATAAATCTTTTTTGAATGATAAATTCAATGTACTGACTAAATACAACAGAATGTCTAAATGGAGCCATAAAAAATGTGGTTAATTTTGCTGAAACGAGTGATCTTTTACACACAGATATTCTGCAGTGTGTTGTTATTTGCTTGCTGGTTTTCTAAGTTTTAAATTATGCACCATTTGGGAAAAATGTCAGGGTAAATGAATGTTGTGATAAAAGGCCAGAGCTACTGATAAACCAAGCATGACTGAACATTATTTGCTTCTGAATGAACATCAGTTTCATCCTCGTGTTACCTGTTGTCTCGCAGGGGAAGTCATCTGCGAGCCTCCCAACAACAAACTGGATAAGTTCATTGGGACTCTCTACTGGAAGGATAACAAGTACCCGCTGGACAACGAGAAAATGCTCCTGAGAGGATGTGTGCTCCGTAACACCGAATGGTGTTTTGGCTTGGTTATCTTCGCCGGTACAATATTCCTCCATTAACTGTCCAAGCATTTTCACAGGACATTGATTAGCTACCTTGAGCAGATGCATACAGTGACTTGTTCTCTTTAAAGGGGACCTATTATGCAAAAATCACTTTTATATGAGGTTTAAGCACAGTTGTGTGGCAACAGTGTGTGAATATAGTCAGCCTCTAATGGTGAAAATATTTTAATTCAATTTTTTATAATCACACTTCATAAAAACAGTCTGCAGAAACACTTTGATTGACATTCTCCCATTATACGGGTCATCAGGGGGGAAAAGCCATTAGTGACCATCTCTACCTCATTAGCATAAACAGCCCTGAGTGAGAAGCAGCCGTCTGCCATTAGAGTTTTGAATCTGCCACTATGCTGACACATAGGCGTTTATAGCTCCACCCCCATTTACAATCTCATTTGAATTTAAAGTGACAGTCACCAAAACCGCACGATTTGGATCAAAGTCTAAAAGGGGCAGTTTCATAGAGTTATAAAACATTATTTGTGGGGTATTTTGAGCTAAAACTTCACATACACACTTTAGGTCATCAGAGGCTTATTTTACATCTTGTAAAAAGGGGCATGATAGGTCCCTTTTAAATAATGCACTCCATTATCTGTGCTGAGATGAGAGTATGTTTTCTGCTTCTCCATCAGGACTCCAAACCAAGCTGATGCAAAACTGTGGGAGGACAAAGTTCAAAAGGACCAGCATCGATAAACTGATGAACACCTTAGTGCTGTGGGTGAGTGTGTTCACGGCATGCTGGGACTGATCGACGTGTGGCGTCTCACTTGGTCACACCGGCAGCCTTTCAAAAGGGCAATTCATTTTGGTATTGTATAGTGCCTGACATGTGTTGACGCTCTCCTATTACGGTATTTTAAAGGGTTAGTTCACCCAAATATACTCATTCTGTGATGAATTACTCACTCTCATGTCATTCCTATCCAGTGTTGGGCACGTTCCTTTAAAGAAGTAATTAGTTATAGTTACTAGTTACTTCTCACAAATATTAACTGAGTTAATAATTATAAAAGTAACTAATTACCAGGGAAAGTAACTATTGCGTTACTTAAAAAAAAATCTAATTTGTCAAATGACTATAAAATAAATATAAAACATTGTACACTAATCTACACTATTTTAATGCTGTTGTGGGACAATGTGAGAGACAACGGCAGCATGTCCTCAACTATAAATCTAGATATTATTTTGTTTAATTCTGTCTGAGTAATAAGTGTTTGCGGTGGAGAAAAAAGAAAGTTTTATTTGCTTTGACGTCGTGGCTTCGTCTCCTCCTTTGGTAGCAGAGCTCACGTTATCAACTGCGTAGCCACTAATTTTGTGGCGGCATGTGACGTGAGGTGCTTCATTAGATTAGAATTACTTGTCACCGACGCAGAGAGACTCTTTTTTTTCTGGGCATAATTTGCACAATACATGAACATTCTTGCCTTTCACCTCAACGAGGGAAAAGTACTGCTTATATTTCCAGTTAGCAAACACTACCTTTGAACTTGTTGGATTTGCCATCGCTCTGACTCCTGGTCGTTGGTGTGTGCCACTGACTGTGCGTGTGAATACCCGCCCTACTCTGCCTCTGATTGGCAAACGATGGAAATGTAGTCTATCTAAGCCAATCATCATGTTCTCAGTTAGACCATATTCACGTTCGTGTACACCAATCATCATCTCTGGTTGGTTATGTGTTCCGCCCCAGCACGGACACACACACACCCACCCCGAAGAAAGAGAGGTCCGATGGCTGAGAGAGAGACACTGCTCGCATGAAAGCCGCTTCAGTGTTCTCAATTATAGTAACGCACATTTTATTGTCAGTAACGATAACGGGGGAAACAGTAATTCATTTGATCACTTGTTACTGAAAAAAGTATCGCCGTTAGTAACGCCATTATTCCCATGACTGTTCCTATCCCCTAAGACCTAGCTATAATGTTATCGATGCATTAATATATATCCATATATATACATATATATGCTATATTTGAACATATATGTACATATTTGTAATTCCAATGGTTGAAAACATTGCGACCATTTTTTGCAGTATGTGTTGCATATACATGTTTAAAAATATCCATAAATGAGCAGTTTTCCGTATTTTGTGATTCATGCTTTTATTTTATTTTTTTCCCCATTTATTTATGCTTTTGAATTGCATTATGGGATCTTTCCAACAGCTTTTAACCTTGAAAAGTTCATAAAAGTGACTTTTATAACATTTTTAATAGTTTAAGTGATATATTTTATGGGTTGGTGTTGTATATTACGGTAAAAAAAAAACTTGTGATAAACTGACAGTACATTTTCTGATATTTTACAGACTTATTTCTCTATATATTATTTCTCATACATTATATCATTTCAAACTACTAAAATGTCAATAAAAGTCACTTGAATTTTCAACATCAAATGTCGACAGAACAGAGATCAACATCCCATAATGCAAGTCACAACTGTAAATAAACACTTGGGAATCACAAAATACAGAAACTGTTAATTAACAGATTTTTTTTTTTTACATTGTATGTTATATTTGTGAAATCCTTATATGTCATATATGTAATTGGCATATTTTTTCATCTATCAGATTTCTATACAGCTGCCTTCATGCAGATTTGTCACAAAAATACTAAATACTGTAAGTTTGTGTAGAAATGAAAGGATGTAATTGGTAAAGGGTTTTGCAGAAATGATTGCGAAACTTTTGGTCTTCGAAACTTGACAGACAGCTATGTTACAAACTACATCAAAAAGTAATATCCACTTCATGAAGACCAAAATCATTTAATGTGATGATATATTTGTTGTTTTTCCAGATCTTTGGCTTTCTGATCTGTATGGGGATCATCCTGGCCATTGGGAACACTATTTGGGAGCAGAGAGTCGGCAGTGACTTCTGGGCGTATCTTCAGTGGAAGGAACTGACAGTCAATGCCATCTTCTCTGGCTTTCTGACCTTCTGGTCCTACATTATCATCCTTAACACGGTTGTGCCCATCTCACTGTATGTTAGGTAGGTCAAATAATACAGTATCAGAACCCAATTTCACATTGAATATTAAGTGGAGCCATAGCCTTGAATGTTAGTCTGACCCATGACCCACAATTTCAATTCCAAGTCTAATCCAATTATAATTTTATATAGTATTCTCTTAATTTTCTAATTATGATTTAGATAAATTTTTTATCTTATACTTATGTATCTGATTGTATTACAGCGTAGAGGTTTTGCGGCTGGGCCATAGTTACTTTATAAACTGGGACAGACGAATGTACTACGGTCGTAAGGACACTCCTGCTGAGGCGCGGACCACCACCCTTAATGAGGAGCTGGGCCAGGTGGAGTTCATCTTCTCCGACAAAACCGGCACCCTCACCCAGAACATTATGGTGTTCAATAAGTGCTCCATTAATGGGAAGACCTACGGTACGCTTCCACCTTTCCTGACACACTTACTGTATATAGACGCTTGTGGGTTTATTTATTGATGGCTGTTATTTTATTTTGTTTCTCTAGGTGATGTTTATGATGAGTTTGGGCATAAAGTGGATATTACAGAGGTAAGGAAAGCAACTGTTTATTTAAAAGCAATTGTAAAGCTCCTTTTAGTGTTAAACAGTTGAGTTTTAACCATTTTTGAATCCATTCAGCTGATCTGGCGGGAGCACTTTTATCGTAGCTTAGCATAGATCATTGAATCAGATTAGATCATTAGCATCTTGCTCAAAAAACAAGAAGAGTTTTGATCATTTACCTATTTAAAGCTAGTTACATTGTGTACTAAGGCTGACAGAAAATGAAGAGCTTTTTTTTTTTTTTAGCCCGATATGGCTAGGAACTATACTCTCATCCTGGCTGCAGTCATGGTACGGCAGGAAAGTTCCTTGATTATTACGCCCCAATAGGAGTATATTATAGAAAATATCAACTTTTTATATTCCATTAGTCTTAGTACACAATGTAACTACAGAAGGGTCAAGCTTTAAATAGGTAAATTCTGGAGAGCGCGAATTATTTAACCAGAGCTACGTATGGCTGCATTTTATCTTTAAAACGAATGCTACAGGGTGGTGTGATGCCGCCAACGGCTTCTGTTTTTTTTTCGCGCTACCAGCTGACCGCTAACCTTCATGTGGACGGCTTTTCCACTGTTACCAGTTTGCCCAGTGGCTCGTCACGTACAGCGGCGGACTTGAGCCTGCAGAGAGGCGTTGACCGCGACGACAAGTCTGAGTCCGGCGAAGAATGGTTCCAGAAAGCAGGTAAAACAAAAACAAAAGGCTAAAAATAAAATAAACAAGTTAATAACAGGGTGAGAACGTGGTAAGATCTGAAAATGCGGTAAAAATCAGGCTGCCGCTGCCTCAGTTGCAACCCAGGCTCATTCTGAATACGTACCCCTATATACATTTCTGGAGAGCACCAAATACGTCTCAGGAGCTACGTTTTTTTTGCAGTTTTTGTTTTCGCGAATCCACGCTGTGTACGCTTTTTAAGATCTCAAATTTCTTTCGCGAGTGCCATTCGCGCCTGCTGATCTCACATAAATCCACCAGAGGCCGCTGTCGACTGACTGTCGACTGACTGACCCACCCTCCTCCTTCCCTAAACCCAACCAATAGTGTTTTCAAAAGCATGATTTATCAACGCCTACTCACTTCCCTAAACCCAACCGATAGTTTTAAAAAGCAATCCAGAAAAAGAAAAGGCCTCGCCTGATTTTTACCAGCCTGATTTTTTACATTCTTACCCTGTTATTTACTTGTTTATTTTTTAATTTTTTAGCTTTTGTTTTTGTCTTACCTGCTTTCTGGAACCGTTCTTCGCCGGACTCGAACCCCGTCATTGCGGTCAACTCCGCTCTGCGTCTCAAGTCCACCGATGTACATGGCGAGCCACTGGACAAACTTGTAACAGCGGAAAAGCCGTCCATACGGAGATAAGCGGTCAGCTGGTAAGCGTGAAAAGGAACGGTGTCATACCGCCCCGTAGCATTCGTTTTAAAGACGATTATGTAAAGGTTACATAATTTGCGATCTCCAGAAATGTACATAGGGCTTCAGTTTCAGAATGAACCTATGTTGATCGGTTGGGTTTAGGGAAGGGGTGGGTGGGGGGATCGGTCAGTCAGTCGGTCGGTCGGTCGGTCAGTCAGTCGACAGCAGCCTCTGGTGGATTTACGTGAGAACAGCAGTTGTGAATGGCACTCGCAAGAGAAATTTGAGATCTGAAAAAGCCTACACACCGGCCTCTAGTGGATTCGCGAAAACAAAAACTGGAAAAAAGTACCTCCTTGGGACGTATTTCGCGCTGTCCAGAAATGTATGCAGGAGTATGTATCAATAATGACCCTGGGTAGGATTTATGCTAAGCTAAGCTAAAAGTGCTGCCGCCAGAGGAGATCGGCTGAATGGATTCAAAAATGGTAAAACTCAACTGTTTAACACTAGGTGATTTGTAAAAGGAGGCGATTTGCAAAAAAAGTGAAGTGTTTCTTTATTCAAACGCTACTTTGTCCATACTGGTGAGATATTTGACAATCACTCTTGTCTCTGACTCTCGTAGAAAACACCATGTGTGGATTTCTCCTTCAATCCACTGATGGACAGGAAGTTCCGTTTCCATGACAGCAGCTTGGTGGAGGCCATCAAGCTGGAAGAGCCCCTGGTGCAGGAATTCTTCCGTCTGTTAGCGCTTTGCCACACAGTCATGCCAGAAGAGAGAAACGAGGGTAATCTGGAGCATGAACACCAATAACATCTTCATATTCAGTTAGTATTTCTCTGTGGAAACTGATCAGAATAAATTGTTGAAGGTGAGCTGGTGTATCAGGCACAGTCTCCGGATGAAGGAGCCCTGGTTACTGCGGCTCGCAACTTTGGCTTCGTATTTCGATCCAGAACTCCAGAGACCATCACTTTATTTGAGATGGGACAGGCGGTCACCTATCAGCTGCTGGCCATCTTAGACTTCAACAATGTTCGGAAGAGAATGAGCGTTATTGGTAGGTTCTGACTTATTTTACTTCATTTTTTTACTGATTAGTTATTATGGGATATTTTCCCAGGAAGGTTTCATGGTGTAAAATATGGGATATTTACTCAGGAAGGTTTCATGGTGTAACAAAGTTTGTAGATAAGGAAAAAAGAATGCAGGATGACTCAAAATAACCAAAAATTTGTAATTAAAATAAGAGGCAGCCCCTTACAGACAACTGATACTTTCATCCGATATCCTTTTTAAAACTGGTGGGTTGTGCAAGAGTTTCACTTCATTTCACTTCAAGAGTTTCAGCATTCTGCCGATGTTTAAAGTCATGTTGTGTGAACGCCAACCTGATTTCACCGATTTCACGTAGGATGTGCATGTTCCTGGATTAACATCTACAGCAGGGGTTCTTAGGGCGTACTCTCACTAGGCATGGTTGCCTTGAACCGTGTCGAAGCGCGGTTGTCCCCCCTCCCCTCTCCCCCGACGGCCTGCGCTCACATTGCATCCAAGCCGGAGCACGCTTACGTCATCGATGATGCGCTGTTCAGTTTAAGAGAGAAGCGCTCTCACTCAGCACAGTGGAGATTGCTTTAGTTATATTGTTTTGTATTATGTTTAGTCGTTTGGGATGCAGTGACACACAGTCAAATATTTTGCTGAACAGCACCTGGGCTAGCTAATGAAGCTCTTACTAGGCTTTCTAGAAACATCCTTGCAGGTGTGTTGAGGCAAGTTGGAGCTAAAATCTGCAGGACACCGGACCTCCAGGACTGAGTTTGAGAATAATTTACAGTTGGGTTGGGTTGGGTTTAGGGGTAGGGAATAGGTATGGATTACATTTTCAAACAAAAATGATGTTCCAGGATCAACATAGATGTTAATCCAGGATCGCATCGTACTTGGCAAAATCATGATGTGCTAGTGTGAAATAGGCTTTAGTTGGTTTAGTTGTGTTTGATAAGCGTTGGAGCTGAACTCTGCAGGAAGGTATATCTCCTGGAACAGGATTAGGCATCCCTTCTCTACCTCTATTGTCATTATTGCTTCATTTATCCTTCTGGAGCTCCTCCACGGAAGTTGAGACCAATGTGGCATGCAGGTATCACTCATTACCACTAGCCATCAGCCTCATTATGTTGGCCCTCATCTCAGCACTGCTTGCCACATACCTTATAACATTTTTATCTAATCACTCTCACAATCTAGTCTCTCCTCATACATTTAATATTTGACAAAAGCTGAAATCCTCCTTGACATACTTCTTTCCATGGGTCTGTATGCATAATTCATCCGTTCACGTAGAGGAATCAATAGCTGGACTGTCTGTTGAAGCTGTTTTATTGTGTACTCAGACATTTATAAGCAGCACTCTCATTTCCTGTCTGTTCCGCAGTGAGGAACCCAAAGGGGCAGTTAAAGCTTTACTCAAAAGGAGCCGACACAATACTCTTCGACAGGCTGGACCCGTCTAATGAAGAGCTCATGTTTACTACCTCAGAGCACCTTAATGTAAGTCACCACCGCTAAACTACTAACTAAAATGTACCAAAGAGTACCATGAAATTAGTCTTTTTGGGGGCATGGCACAATGGTAATTGGGAATGGTATGATTTATTGGGAATAATCATGTTTTGAGAACTTTACCATGGTGATATTTTGGATGTAACACCATTTGCTCATGCACTCTGATGGTAAATGCAGCACCATTGGTAAAACCCTGTTGTTAGGCATATACCGTTATAATACCATATTACTTTGAATGTGATACAATAAGACAGTGTTTCCCAACCCTGTTCCTGGAGGCACACCAACAGTACATATTTTGCATGTCTCCCTTATCTGACCCATTCATTTCAGGTTTTGGAGTCTCTTCTAATGTTCTGATGAGTTGATTCAGGTGTGTTTAAATCAACATAGGCTCATTCTGAAAACGTATCCTTATATACTTCTGGAGATTGCGAATTATGTAGCCAGAGGAACGTATGGCTACATTTTGTTTTTAAAATGAACGCTACGGGGTGACGCCGTTCCTTTTCGCACTTACCAGCTGACTGCTTACCTCCGTGTGGACGGCTTTTCCGCTGTTACCAGTTTGTCTAGTCGCTCGCCGCATACGTCAGCTGACTTAACACGCAGAACGGAGTTGGCCAAAGAACGGTTCCAGAAAGCAGGTAAGACAAAAACGAAAGCCAAAAAAAAAAAAGAAGTAAATAACAGGGTGAGAATGTGGTAAAAACTGAAAATGTGGTAAAAATCAGGCGAGGGCTTTTCTTTTTCTGCATTGCTTTTGTAAACACTGTCGGTTGGGTTTAGGAAAGTGGGTGGGCGCTGGTCAACCGGTGCTTTTTAAAACACTATTGGTTGGGTTTAGGGAAGGAGGAGGGTGGGTCAGTTGATCGGTCAGTCAGTCAGTCGACAGCGGCCTCTGGTGGATTCACGCAAGAACAGCAGGCGCGAGTGGTACTCGCGAGAAAAATTTGAGATCTCAAAAAACGTACACAGCGGCCTCTGGCGGATTCTCGAAAACAAAAACTGCAAAAAAACGTAGCTCCTGGGACGTATTTCCAGAAATGTATATAGGGGTACGTAATCAGAATGAGCCTGGGTTGGTTTAATTAGGAAGAGGTTGAAAATGTGTACTGTTGGTGTGCCTTCAGGAACAGGGTTGGGAAACACTGCAATATGACAATGTTTGGGGTATGTACTATGATTATAACTAGGGTTGTAACAGTACTAAAATTTCTGTATTAGGTACCAAATACCAGTAAAAAATGGTTCTATGTACCAATTTCGGTACCAAAGCAAAACTAAAAAACATATCAACAGAAAAACACAATATTTATATTTAAGTATTAATTTATTATAAAGTTAAACAACATTTAGGAGAGAACACTATAATAAAAGTAGCTATATAGTACAGTTAATTATAGTATCATGTAATTATAGATCATGTGTTGAGGCATTTACCATAGTAATATGATGGCTTTTGGGTATCTACTTTTATATTATGTTATATGGATGTTGTATCATGGTAAAACAAAGAAGTTGGAGGTTCATCATGATAATACCATGTAATGCACTACCAAGGTAAAATCATGCTTGGGATTGACTATGGTAATACCATGTTTTTGCTTGCTACATTTTTGAGGTTAATACAGGGGAATGAGGGTTAATATCATGGTATAATCTGTACCTTTAATGTATAACAACTACATTGGAGTGCCATGTAATCATTTAGTATATTAAAAGTATTATGGTATGTGATACTGCTACTTCACATTGGCCCATTTCATAATTGTAACACTTCCAACCACTTAGATCATAGACTTTAGGATATGCATTTCAATTATTTTCATTCTGGGTTTGTTTTTACTCAACGTCTAGAATATTATAGCGGTGAGGAATTGTGACACTCAGAGATGTAGATACACTCCATTTCACTTGACAAATTACAGTAAATGCACACTGTGAGTGTCAGAATGGCACAATCACATTCAGATGAGGCTCATTCTCTCCTGAGCTAAAAGGAGCTAAAAGGACTTTCAGGCGGAAAATATGTTATAAAAGCACATTTAACGGCTTCAAGCTGTGCGAATCATTTATTTTCTGCTTATTATGAACACTGTACGATTTTCCTCAGAAACAAAATATTATCATTGAAATAACTGCTTAAACCATGATCTACAAACCATAATGTATTGTCTAGAGCAGTGTTTCCCAACCCTGTTCCTGGAGGCACACCAACAGTACATATTTTGGATGTCTCCCTTATCTGACCCAGGTTTTGGAGTCTCTTCTTTTGTTCTGATGAGTTGATTCAGGTGTGTTTGATTAGGGAGAGGTTGAAAATGTGTACTGTTGGTGTGCTTTCAGGAACAGGGTTGGGAAACACTGGTCTAGAGCTGGAATTGTTGGTCTAAAAGCAGTTGATGGCCTGCACTAATATTATGAGTCTATCATTCATGTCTCATTTACAGCTTTCTGTGGCTCTTCAAAGAGCAATCAGACTGATGTCATAGGAGAAGCTATGCTAACGGGATAAAAATAGCATGCTTTTAGAAGCTTGTGGATAACGTTAGCGAACAGGCAGATGCTTTCATTGGTCAGATTGTTGTGCTCTTTGTTTCGCTGAAGGAATATTTACTGCAGTGTAATTGACTGAAGTTTCAGCTTTCACGCTGAGAGATAAATATATTGCTCTGCTAAACGGATGTGTGTGGCAGGAGTTCGCCGGGGAGGGTCTGAGAACTTTAGCGCTGGCGTACAAGGACCTCGATGAAGACGTGTTTGACGAGTGGACGAAGAAGCTGCTGTTCGCCAGCACTGCACTGGATAACAGAGAAGAGAAACTGGGCGCTCTGTATGAAGAAATCGAGCAGGGCATGATGGTAAATCACAGCAGAGCTTCACTTGGGCAGATGTTTTGATCTGATCTTAATAAAGGTGTGAAGTGTATGAAACCTCAACAGTTAATGTGTATGAAATAAAACAATTTCAAAGCAAAGTTACATAAACAATATCTAGCTATCTGTCTATGTATCTATCTATCTATCTATCTATCTATCTATCTATCTATCTATCTATCTATCTATCTAT
>CAIGQV010019532.1:4732835-4758665 GCA_903798115.1 Danio jaintianensis
ATCTATCTATCTATCTATCTATCTATCTATCTATCTATCTATCTATCTATCTATCTATCTATCTGTCTGTCTGCCTAGCCATCTGTCTATCTGTCTGCCTATCAGTCTGTCAGCTTATCTATCCTTCCATCCATCAATCTGTCTATCTATCTTCGAATCTTCTGAAGGCAATACTTAATGTAATACTGTATTGTCTGCTATGCCCACAAGAGGGCATAAGCGAGCATAATAAGCAAATAAATACCAGATCAAGCATAAGATTTTTTATTAAAGGTACAATAGGTGATTGCCTTCAGAAACTATATTTGTTATGCTGGTTGGAAGTCTCTTCACATCTTGATAGCAATCATTAAATTAAGTGGTCCTTATATGTATTTGAATATTTTGTGTAAAGGTTGTAGGACCAAGAAAAGTTCATCCAATTAAAACATTTAGCCCAAACGGTACGATAGGTTGTCCAACCTGCCTGTCAACATATGTAATAGCATACCTCTACACACCCTGTTTGCACAGACAAAATGGCAAACTGCCAATCAGAATCAAGCTGCTCACAATCACATCTACATATTGTTAGTCAAAATCAGAGATTAGCACGGTTCTACCTTAATGTATATAAATGTAAAATATAAATTTACTTTCAAGTATGTTTACAGCACAAAATGAATGGGAACGCTACTAATGGTGCGTTCACACCAGACGCGGATGAAGCGTTATGCATGTGTAACAGTTGTTGACCTCTGCGTTGTGTTTTTCACAATCATCACCAGTGGCGGATTTAGGCATGGGCGATCGGCCAGGGATAGGGCTGGCATGGAGACACAACCATGCCATGATAGCAACAACATGCAATTTTTACTATAAGAGACACAAAGCTCGATAATATTGCATTTCCTAATAAAAATACACTATCTAAATCTATCAGAAGCATTATACATTTACTGACAACTCAATCGCTCTTTTATACGCAAAAATAATCATGTTATACACTTTAATCACAATTTTAGTCCTGCATTTAATGCACGCTTACACGTAGCAGCATCAGCCATTTTCTGCTGAACTACGGTAGCTGCGCAAGGACAAAATAAAGAAAACGCTTGCATGTTTTAACCACTAGGGGCACCAAACCCTCAGTCATGTATATAATTCTTAATTCATGTCATTCGTCACAATGAATCAGTTATTCTCTATTGCCACTGTTACACATGACTGATTTACATTTCAAGTCTATGCAAAGATGCGACAGACATCCTGTGGTGTGGATAAAGCAATTTAAGTGAATGACACGTCGCAAATAGAGGGTTCCGAGTAATTCCTGTGAATTGCTCGAGTTAAAAAATATGAACATTGGCGAAAATTGGCAGTGCATTAACCAATCAGGAGCTTGCTCTAGTAGCATCCGTCATCCAGTAAGGAGCTTGTACTTGTAGAGCCCATCATCCAGGCACAGCTCCTGGAGAAACTCACCAAGCTGTGTACGCCTCTGAAGGATCTGATGGACCCAGACACAGCGCAGAACAAGTCCACGCTGTTTTTTAGCCATCCATAGCACATAAAGCACAACTAACCTCTCAACAAAATCCATGTCAGCCATTTTGCAACGAAACTGTGGCGATTTCGCGTCTGTGGTGAACTGAATTTCATGGGCGAATGAAGCGAACATCACGCACAAATGAAGCAAGTAAACTCAAAATGTTCAAGCATCTAATTACGCATGAATACCCGCCCAAGATGTGTCAGGTGTGAACGCCCCATTATAAAGGCTGTTTCTGCAATGGTATCTTTATAGTGCAACATATAATGTCCTTTTTGTGTTTCGTCAGCTGTATTTAAAGGACAGCTAGCATTTTCTATTGTTTGAAATGTTATGAAATATTCACACCTGACTTGGTGAAAATGCGACTGTGACACGCAATTGACTGGAATGCATTGAGGTCAGAAGTGACACATTTCACTGGTGAAATTTCCACCATCACCAACTGTGTCTGGAACACAGCATTATATTATTTATATAAGGTAGCTCCACGCTACTATCTATCTATCCATCCATCCATCCATCCATCTATCTATCTATCTATCTATCTATCAGTCTGTCTGTATATCTCACTGCCAGTTTGTCTATCTGTATCTGTGTTGTTCTGAATACTCAGTATGATGTGGTGTATGTGACATATATACCATACAGCTGTAAAATTTGAGACAAATGCACTGCTGGTCTAATAGGGTATTTGCTATGGAAATATGCTGGTGTTTGTGCAGTGTTAGTAATTTGTGTGTAATGTGTATATGTGTATGTGTCTGCCGTCTCCCCCAGCGGCTCACATCGGCGTGGGCATCAGCGGACAAGAGGGCATGCAGGCAGTCTTGGCCTCTGACTATTCCTTCGCCCAGTTCCGCTACCTGCAGCGCCTCCTGCTGGTCCATGGCCGCTGGTCATATCACCGCATGTGCAACTTCCTCTGCTACTTCTTTTACAAGAACTTTGCTTTCACACTGGTGCATTTCTGGTACGGGTTCCTCTGTGGATTCTCCGCCCAGGTAAAAACTTCTCACTGTGGATGACGCAAATATAGTGGAGGACAATTTATGGATGCTTAATTTTTTTCTGAAATAATAATAATAATAATAATAATTTGATGGAATGTTAGCTGTATGCTAGAAAAACAGTTTTACAAAATAACCAAGACAAAAAACCTATTTAGTGGAAAACACAGTGATCGCATTTGCCCCAAATGCACGGAATTTACCTCAGTGGCCTCTTGAGGTGAAAAACATCCCGAGAGTAAACTAAAGCAAGTGACGTGATGCTCCGCATTTGGTGTGATCCTAGCTTAACATTTCTGAAGGTTAGAGCAGTCAAAAGTTGTTCACATGATTTCCGCAAATGGGGCTTCATTACGTCAATACTGTTACGAAAGTTCAATGGATCCCCACTAGGGGCAGTTTGTGTAATTCTACGTGAATTAGTGGCAATTCACTGAACAGGTTTTATAGTTTTTTACCTGATTGAGTTTGTATACATTTTAATGAGATGAGTTAAGTACATTTGCTAAGTTATACTTTCAGTTTAACATTTGCAGTGTGTTTGAAAAAGCCCATTTTAGCCAAGTTATTTGTTGCATTTACATGATTTTGACCAGCAGGTGTCCCTAGCATGTGCTGTTTTGAACACTGAAACTAAATAATTTTGCGAAGCAATTGGTTTAATTGTAGTTAGTGGTTCATTCCGCTGTGGCAACCCATAATAAATTAGGGACTAAGCTGAAGGCATTTTGGATATGCACATACAAAAATGGTTGATGGAAACGCCAAGATGCACATACATTTTGAAAATGCGCATAAAAAAACTGAGTAGGATAAACGTTTTATTCGATAAGAAAGAATGCGCATAAACTACGATGGAAACACTTTTACTGAACAAATTCCAGTATGTGCATTAAAAAAGTCATGTGATTTTGTTATAAGAGATCATGTGATGATAAAAATGTGTATGAATGGACAAACCAGCAGGCTGAGCACATTGTAAAACATCTGAAATGTTGTTTTGGTCATTCTAAAAAGCCATAAACATTTCAGTATTAGTGTTATTAATGGTTATATTATTAATGACCTCCAGAACTGTCAAGAGCATCTGCGCTCCGCGTCTCACGCCTTCAAACGCCACCACGCATTCATTGTGTGTCGGCATTGTCTTCTGAGGCGCAAGTCATTTACTAAATAAAGAAGATTCATGCAGCGTCTCCTACAGCAGCAAATTCTGTTTTTATTTTTGATATTTGGCGCCAGTTTATCAGCAAGTGACGATTTTGTTCTCTTGGACATGTTGGATGGAAACGGTGCTTTATTCGCAAATGTTTTATGTGATATTCCAGTTTTGCGCATAAATTTAATTCGCAATTTTGGATGGAAACATAGCTAGTGTTTTTTTTTGAGCATCAAAATATGTCATTCATGAAAAATGCTTAAAATCCCTGTTATGATAACTCCAATAGGGCTAAGTAGTGACCTCGAAATGTAGGAAGATGTAGCTAGTTTTGTTAATTTTGATCTCCAGTATGTAATTCATTCATTTTCTTTTCGGCTTAGTCCCTTTATTAATCTTGGGTCGCCACAGCGGAATGAACTGCCAACTTATCCAGCATATGTTTTACGCAGCGGATGCCCTTCCAGATGCAACCCATCACTGGGAAACATCCATACACACTCATTCACACACATACACTACGGACAATTTAGCCTACCCAATTCACCTATAGCGCATGTTTTTGGACTTGTGGGGGAAACCGGAGCACCCGGAGGAAACCCACGCGAACACGGGGAGAACATGCAAACTCCACACAGAAACGCCAACTGACCCAGCCGAGGCTCGAACCAGCAACCTTCTTGCTGTGAGGCGAACGTGCTACCCACTGCGCCACCGTGACGCCCCAGTATGTAATCTCCATTGAAAATCCTGAATAATGTTTTTTTTATTATTATAGACTGTATATGACCAGTGGTTCATCACACTCTTCAACATCGTCTACACCTCACTTCCTGTTCTGGCCATGGGTCTGTTTGACCAGGTGAGTATGGACTAAAATATTTTAATGTAGTGCCACCAAAACGCAACAGCAACCTTTTAACCTAAGATTTGTGGATTTTAAGGATGTGAACGAGCAGTATAGTTTACGCTACCCAAACCTGTACAGACCCGGTCAGCTAAACCAGCTCTTCAACAAGAGGAAGTTCTTCACCTGTACACTGCAGGGGGTCTACACCTCCTTCATCCTCTTCTTCATCCCATATGGAGCCTTCATGCTGGCCGTGCGGGACGACGGCGCTCAGATCTCGGACCAGCAGGCTTTCGCGGTCACCATCGCCACCTCTCTGGTCATCGTGGTCAGTGTTCAGGTGAGTCCATTTAAAGGGTTCGTCCAGCCAAAAATGATAATTCATCATGACATTCATTTTCCGATCACAAATAAAGATATTTTAGATGAAATCAGAGAGCTCCCTCATCCTTCATGGACAGCAACGGTCCAGAGATGTTCAAAGACCAGAAAAGGAACCAAAAACACTGTCAAATCTGTTCATGTGACTGTAAAAATGACCGTTTACCTTTGTCTTCTCTTCCACTACAGGTCAAGGTATGTGTTTACTATGGCCCATAGGACATACAGTTGAAGTCAGAATTATTAGCCCACCTGAATTATTAGCCCCCCTGTATATTTTTTCCCCAATTTCTGTTTAACGGAGAGAAGATTTTATCATTTAATAACTCATTTCTAATAACTGATTTATTTTCTCTTTGCCATGATGACACCACATAATATTTGACTAGATATTTTATTTGAGATACTAGTATTCAGCTTAAAGTGCAATTTAAGGGCTTAACTAGGTTAATTAGGTTAACTAGGCAAGTTAGGGGAATTAGTCATTTTATAGCAGTGGTTTGTTCTGTAGACAATCAAACAAAATATTGCTTATGAGGGCTAATAATATTGACCTTCAAATGGTTTAAAAAAAATGAAAAACTGCTTTTATTTCAGCTGAAATAAAACAAATAAGACTTTCTCCAGAAGAAAAAATATTATAGGAAATACTGTAAAATATTCCTTGCTCTATTAAACATAATTTGCCAAATATTTGAAAAAGAAATTCACAGGAGGTCTAATAATTTTGGCTTCAGCTGTATGTGCCATTAAAGCAAAACATTAAGCATCATATTTCCCATAGTAAACACAAACCCTAATCTGCTGCAGAATACATTGCCGAGCAAAGTCATTTGTACAGGTTTTTTGCTGCTCTATAGTATTCTTGGAGTGCCGTATAATTACAGTTGAACCACTGAAATATTTTGAAAAAGTTTTGGGTTCATTTTCTGGACTTTGAACGTCTTGGGAGCGTTGCTGTCTATGGAGGATGAGAGAGCTCTCTGATTTCATCTAAAATATCTTAATTTGTGTTCAGAAGATGAACGAAGGTCTCAGGGGTTTGGAATGAAGACAGAATCTTCATTTTTGAGTGAACTATCGCTTAAACAACTGCCCTAACATGAGAACATGTGGCACAGAGCAGTCATTGTATTTTTTTGTTTGTTTGTTTAATGATTTTGATTGAATTCCTTCAAATTTCAAATAAAAAATTATCATTTGTCTTTGGTTGTGATTGAAATCAGGTTTATTCCACCAAAGATTGATTTCTTAACATGTATTTGAATTTGGAAGAAATTTCATAGCAATAAAAATATGGATTTGTAAGAATGATTACACAAAAATCAAACTTGTAAATATTTGTAAGTGGATTTTTAATATTCATTCATTTTCTTTTCGGCTTAGTCCCTTTATTAATCTGGGGTCGCCACAGCGGAATGAACCGCCAACTTTTCCAGGAAACCCACGCCAACACGGGGAGAACATGCAAACTCCACACAGAAATACCAACTGACCCAGCCGAGGCTCGAACCAGCGACCTTCTTGCTGTGAGGCGATCGTGCTACCCACTGCGCCACCGTGTCGCCGATTTTTAATATTTATTCATTCATTCTCTTTTCGGCTTAGTCCCTTTATTAATCTGGGGTCGCCAAAGAAGTGATAATTGTTCATTTTAAATGATCTTGCTAACAAATTGCTCAAAGCATCTGAATGATTATAATAACTATTAAATATTACAAATGACAATTAATTAGTATTTTGGGGCTGCACTGTGGTCCTTAAATCAATCCTTTAAATTTGACATCAAATGTGATGCAATCTTGATCTAAATATGTATGACAGGATATTGTTTGGTATATAAACCACACAGTTACATTATAGTGCTAACAAAATGTGTGAAAGTAGGATGCAAACAACCCTGAAGCATGACGCTTAAGTTTATGTAAACATTTTGTTTCAGATTGGGCTTGATACAAACTACTGGACGGCGGTGAACCACTTCTTCATATGGGGCAGTCTAGCAGTTTACTTTGCAATACTTTTTGCAATGAACAGCAACGGGATTTTTACCATATTCCCCAATCAGTTTCCTTTCATAGGTAAGATTTAAAACATGCTTACATTTACATTTAGTCATTTAGCAGACGCGTCTTTCCAAAGCGACTTACAAATCAGGAGGCATTGGGCGATTCAATTATCGGTGCTAATTATACATGGGAAGTGTTTGTGTTTGTAGAGAATTAAATGCTAGAGTAAAGAAGGGGTGGAGATTTTATTTTTTTAATAGTGTTCATGGAAGAGGTGTTTTAGTTGTCGTTTAAATGATACCAGTGAATCAGCAGTCTGCGTGGGAATGGCAAGATCATTCCACCAGCAAGGAACAGTGAATGAAAAGGTTCTGGAAAGTGCTTGTATTTGAAATCCTGAACATCTGAGGCAGTTGGTCATACTGTAACCTACAGGTGTGGATGCAGCCTTACCGAAACATTCTGAAAACTATTGCTGCAATCTATTCATCCTAAATAGTATTCTAAAGTAAAATTAATATGTCCCAAATCTTAGTACGTTAAAATGACTATTCCAAAGTTTCTCGGATGGTCTAGTATTTTCGGTAGAAATTCGAAGTGCAGATTTGTGGGTACTCTACAACTAATAATGGCCAGAATACATTGATACACTGTAAAAAAAAAAAAAGCAGGGTTCCACACAATCCCTTCATGTTGTCCCAACACAAATCAGTTAACTTAATTGTTTTTGGATTAAACATAAAACAATGAAGTTGTCCCAAAAAATACTCAAGAATTCTGTTGATTCAGCTCGTTTTAAATAAGTTGTTTGAACACTTAGCAAAAATGTTTTTTGAGTGTACTAAATCCATTCAGATCCACAAACATGCTTAAAAAGTGTTAACAAACTACAAACATGGCAGACGTGCAAAACCAAAGAGTAGAGGTAAAAATGTTTGAATGATTCTTAATTATAACGAAACCTTCTGGAAAAAATCATTTATATTTCATCTGTTGGGTCATTAACTTCTGAACACAGTTATGCAAACCCCTGAGGAGATATCTCTTGCGAATGGCAGATTAACCTTCTGCTGCTTATTCTATTTGGTAGGAAATTAAATATGAGAGAAATGAGGATGACTGACGGGGCACGTAACTAAGCAACAAAGCAGTTCGTTAATGAGGAAGTAGTATGTCTCAAAGCTTTCCTGCTCTTCTGTTACACATATATGTTACACAAGTATGCACTTTTAAGATGCAGTATAAGTAGGCAAATTGGGACACGACATGTATTCTTAAGCATTTTAGCAATGATTAGCGATGTAAGTCTGCAATCAGAGTGGTCAGATATTGACTGCTGCAGGGAAGATGTATTTTTGTTGAGCAACCCATTGAAACAAATCACTTGAAATACTAAGGTTGCACTACAAATAATTCATATCTACAGTGAAAACTTGAGTAAGTAAGTGGTATATTGTGTTTTATTTTTATCCACCATGAAAATAACATTATGCTTGGTATTTTAACGTTTAACAAGCGTTATCTGTGGATAAAGCTATTTGAGTTTTGTTCCTCCAGATTATTTTCTCTTTGTATTCCCTTAAGTACAAGAATACTCAATATATGTCTGTAATATTGCTGCGGAAATACTCTGCTTTTTGGGTTATTCAAGGTCTGCTGCAAGTCATTTGTTCATTCTAATACGTTTCCTTCAATAAATGAACTGTAAGGTGAATAATGATGCAGCCTTTTAAAACACTTCACTGATTGTTTACAGTTTAACGAAATGTACTCCTATAATTCATCATGGGTGCACAGAAAATAGATTGCCAGAAGTTATAGACTAAACCTTACACTACCTGACAAAAGTCTTGTCGTCGATACCAGTTGTAAGAGCAACAAATAATAACTTGACTTCTAGTGGATCATTTGGAAAAGTGGCAGAAGGTGGATTTTTCTGATGAATCATCTGTTGAACTGCATCCCAATCATCACAAATAGTGCTCCTTCTCATACTTCAGCCTCCACATCAGAGTTCCTGAAAGCAAAGAAGGTCAAGGTGCTCCAGGATTGGCCAGCCCAGTCACCAGACATGAACATTATTGAGCATGTCTGGGGTAAGATGAAGGAGGAGGCATTGAAGATGAATCTAAAGAATATTGATGAACTCTGGGAGTCCTGCAAGAACGCTTTCTTTGCCATTCCAGATGACTATTAATAAGTGATTTGAGTCATTGCAGAGATGTATGGATGCAGTCCTCCAAGCTCATAGGAGTCATACACAATATTCATTCTTTTTCCACTGCAGCATGACTTTATATTCTATACTGTACATTATTTCTGTTAAGTGACAAGACTTTTGTCTAAGCAAAGTCAGACCTTACTGTCCTAATTAAATAATAAAAAAATCAAGGCATGATCATATTTTATTTTGGTAAATTAAGCGTAATCTAGAGGCCTTTGCCTTTCATATAAGCCACTTCTGATGCCAAATGATCAACTAGAAGTCAAGTTATTATTTGTTGTTCCTAAAACTTGGATAGGCGATAAGACTTTTGTCAGGTAGTGTATATCATGCATTTTTCCAAAAACCTATTGAAAGAAATGGCTGACACATTTAAAAATACTACATCCTAGCAGTAATTTCCAGGCGATATTAATGATGTTTTGTTTATTTTTGATTGTAGGCTCTGCACGTAATTCTCTGAATCAGAAGATCGTGTGGCTGGTCATCCTCCTCACCACAGTCATCTGTATAATGCCCATGCTGGCGGTCCGCTTCATCAAGACTGACCTCTATCCTACACACACTGACAAGGTCACTACATTTACAGATGACTTCAGCTGTTGCACACTCAACAGTTTTGGATGGCGTTTGTGAATCTGAAAATATTTCTCTGATCCTGTGGTGAAATCTTTAGTCTTTAAGAGACTAGTTTACCCAAAAACGTCAATAAGCCCATGATTTACTCATTCTCAAGTCATCCTAGGTATCCTAATTTCTTTTTTTATTTCAGTCAAATCAATCTGAGTTTAAAAAATATGAATATATCGTCTCGTTCAACTTAATGCCATGAGGGTTTTTTTTCAACAGTCCAAATAAAGTGCAACCATCCAGAATAAAAAGTGCCTCACACAAAAAAAGAAAAGAGTTCTCCTGTAGCAAACTGATGTGTTTTTGTTCGAAAAAATCCATATTTAAAACTTTATAAACAGTTTTGTGCAACTTCTGTTTTCTTTTTGTGAGGTGGATTTGTGTGTGTGTGTGTGTGTGTGTGTGTGTGTGTGTGTGTGTGTGTGTGTGTGTGTGTGTGTGTGTGTGTGTGTGTGTGTGTGTGTGTGTGTGTATTTAGCGCCATCAGCTGGACAGAAGTGTGAAGCCTTTTTGGCATGTGCTTTAGGACAAATGCATAGAGTCACAAATTAGAAGTTAAAACAAGTACAACATTTTGACATACGCAATTGACAATTTTTTTCTTGAATGGCTTTTTTTATATCTTCGCTGCGCTTCCACTTTCATCTCAATTTCACATGAGGGCCTGTCAAAATCGGATGACTTTTTTTGTTATTTCTGCTCAGAATTTAGTAGAAAAATCAGCGAATTTATGCGGAATGATTTTGGGAGTATTGTAACTCAAAACTTAAAACATGAAATAAAAAAAAATCCTTTTAAGCCTTTATTTAAGGTTTACAATGCACTTCCAATTAGATCCCCTTGTTAGCACTTGCAAGTCTCTCATATATCTTCTAAAAGACAGAAAATATTACTTTACAAACTGTATTGTACATAAAATCATTTATAAACATTTTTCATATTAGTCAATATTACTAAAATTAATATGAAAACGGAACAAGTATATATTTACACACATTTACATAAGCTAAAAACCTGCGAATTTCTGCACACACAGATTCCATGTGGGCCTACACGAGCAACGCATGCTCTCGTCCAGCTGGTGGCAGTAAATGCACTGCAAAAAAGGAAGAACAAGGCATTCTCTCATGAAAGTTAATCAAAACTGTTTTAAATATGAGTATTTTTCTTACAAAAATGCATCGATTCACTACAGGAGACTGTCATTTACCCCATGGAGCCAAGTGAGGCACTTTTTTATGGATGTATGTGTTTTTTTAGACTTGTTTTGAACTTTTGCAGAAAAACACGTGCCCCTTGCCACTGTAGTTTGAACTGGACTGATAAAAAGAAAAAAACCTCTGAAAGAAGAATGCCTTGAGGGTGAATAAACAATGGGATAATTTTCTATCCCGTAAGCTGTTGCTGTTAAAATCAGTGTATGGCTTTTTGTTAAATGCAATTATGTTTACTAGTTATGAGCATTGCATTTGAATCATTGCATACTTACATGGAGCAATTTAATTGCAACACTGCCAAAATGGTATTATAATCACATTATGAGGGTGCACATAAACAAAGGGAATGATGACTTTTAGACAGCTGATCATCCTAATCTCCTGAACCGTCTACCCTCCCGCAGGTGCGTTTACTCCAGCAGGCCACTAGGAGGCAGGGTCCTCAAGAGCAGAACCTCAGGAGAGTCCGCAGGACCAGCTCTCGGCGCTCGGCCTACGCTTTCTCCCACCAGCAGGGATATGGAGAACTCATCACCTCTGGCAAGAACATGAAGGTTCCCACATCCTCCACTTCCACATACCCTCTGTCCTCACCCTCCCGGGCCCCCGCAGAGAAGGACACCACCTCAGCCAACAGCAGGCAGAGCGAGCACAAACAAGAGGTCACGGTGGAAGACTTGGAGGCCAGATAAAAGCCCTTTATTTTCGCATCTGTTGTTAATGATAATGGATTGTGAACAGATAGATTCAAGGAGGGCTACACATGCACAGGAGACTCCAAAGAGCCAGCACAATGAAGCACAGATCATTCCTTTCACCTCATTTTTGCTCTCTTGCAAATCCGTTCCCGTCTCAAATGGCGTCCGTTTAAATTGAACCTAAGATTCATTTTTGTATTCTCAACTCTTCTGGCACACAATTAAAAAGTGCGACGATTTCTCAGAAAGGCACAGTTTTTGTATTCCGGGTTTTAAGAACTTCTTTTTAACGCTTTAGGTAACGTTTTAGACGCTCATGTTCAAAGGAAAACTACACTTTTTTTGAAAATAGGCTCATTTTACAACTCCTCCAGGGTTAAAGAGTTGAATTGAGTCCATTCAGTCAATTTCTGGAGCACTTTTAGCTTAGCTTAGCATAAATCATTGAATCAGATTAGACCGTTAGCATCTCAACAACTACAAAAAAAAGTGTTTCGATAATTTTCCTATTTAAACTCGACTCTTCTGTAGTTATATCGTGAACTACGACAGACGGAACATGAAAAGATGTTATTTTCTAAGCTGATATGGAACTATACTCTCATTCTGGCGTAATAATAATGAAGGAACTTTGCTGCTGTACCATGACTGCAGCAGGCGCAGTGATACGCAGATTCTAACTGGTGGTGCAAGCAAGCATAGGAGTAGATGCTGGGCACTATTTTCAGATGCTATGTAATATCATTGCACTGCTACAGCCATGGTACAGCAGAAAATCTCCTTGATTATTACACCTGAATGAGAGTATAGTTCCTAGCTATGTCAATCTAGAAAAGAGCAACCTTTCATTTTCCGTCAGTCTTAGTACACGACAGAGGTGTAACTACAGAGGAGTCAAGCTTTTAAATAGAAAAATTATCAATTTTTTGTTTACATTTTTGAATGAGATGCTAATGGTCTAATCCGATTCAATGATTTATGCTAAGCTAAGCTAAAAGTGTTCCCGCCAGACCTGGAGATTGCCTGAATGGATTAAAAAATGGTAAAACTCAACTGTTTAACTGTAGAAGAGCTGTAAATGTAGTCTATTTTCAAAAAAAAGTGAAGTGTTCATTTAAACACGAGACAAATGACAGCTGTCTAGTGGAGAAAATATGTGCAGGTGTGTGAAATAATACCTCGTATTTTGTTATAAAGCCATCTGAAGCCGTTTAGGGTTATTATTAATGCATTGCATATGTAATATGGATACGTTTAAAGACCTGGTAGTTGCATCAGAGTTCACTAAATGCCCCCCAAATGCATAACGCTACTGGATGAGTAGTAAAAATTAGGAATGTGCCGTTTTGATGCCGTAAAGAACATGCAATGAATGTGCAAGCAAGCTCTAGCTTATTTGACCAATTAAAATTGCATTTAAAAGATTTCAAACTAAAAACATTCCTCAATACGGTAGTTAGTGCTTTTGCATGCAACTCAGCGAACTGGGAATATTGAGTTTGTACACTAAGCCGTGCCTTCCGTCAAGCGATAGACTGAAGCATTTACACATTTAAACTTCTGGAATTCCACATTTATCTTATATAAAGGTCTACAAAGTGGGCATTTCTTTCAAGAGATCCTTTACGGAAGGGATTTTTGTGCCTTTTTGTTTTCCTTTCACTAAAGGAAGTATTTGTTTTTTCTCTCTCTGAATGTCTCACGCTTTGTTCAGTCCTATTAGCCGTTCATTGCCTATGTTAAAGTAGATCATATTTTCTAAAAGGGGGCCGTGCAACATTTCCTTTTTACGAGTGTACAGTTGACATGTTAATTTATTGTCATGTTAAATATACATGACGAATGTATGAGCTCTTTCTGCTGTGCTATTTTGTCAGCAAAGACCACGCAGAATGTTTGTTTTTATTTAAATGCATGGATTTTTATACGAGTCATTGGACATTTTTTTGATATGATATGCATTAAATGGCCAATGTTTCATTTATTTACAAATGGACTGTTTGTGTTTATGTATTTAATTGGTGATTTTTTTTTTTTTTATGTGATCAGTGGTTTGCTGTCAGTGGTGTTGCTATGATGTTCAGCTCCATATATATATGCCTAAATGTGCATTTGAGAATTATTAGGCACAGTTTTCATTCATCCATTCATTTTCTTTTCGTCTTAGTCCCTTTATTAATCAGGGGGTCACCACAGCGGAATGAACCGCCAACTTATCCAGCATATGTTTTACGCAGCGGATGCCCTTCAAGCTGCAACCCATCACTGGGAAACACCCATAGACTCTCATTCACACACATACACTACGGACAATTTAGCTTACCCAATTCACCTATAGCGCATGTGTTTGGACTATGGGGGAAACCGGAGCACACGGAGGAAACCCACGCCAACACGGGGAGAACATGCAAACTCCACACAAAAATGCCAACTGACCCAGCCGAGGCTCGAACCAGCGACCTTCTTGCTGTGAGGCAATCGTGCTACCCACGGCGCCACCGTGACGCTCCATATATATATATATATATATTTTTTTTTTTTTTTTTGTTTGTTTGTTAATAGGCATTCATTTTGTTGGGAATTTTTTACCATTTTAAATATAAAAAACAACAACAACAACAACAACAACTATTTTCTCAGGTTTTACCTATGAAGCAAGTACCCACTGTTTTCATTTTCCCCCCTGCTTTTAAGTATTTCAGGCCAAATTAATTAACATTTAAAAAAATGAAGAAAAAAAAACACCATTTTGATTTTTATATTATTATTATTTTACGTTAAAAACAACAATGGCATGATGTAAACAAACCAATTTTAAGGGTTAAAATCCTCAGAATTACTCGTTTTTTTGTTGTTATCATAAGTGCTGATGATGGTTAAAAAATGTAGGTCAGTGAAAGCAGAAACACTGTGGAAAGTGATTAGTTGACTTTACTTAAAAGAGTAAACTTGTTGCTTTTAAAGTGATTAGTTGACTTTACTTAAAAGAGTAAACCTGTAGCCTTAAAATTATTAAGTAAATGAACTTTTAATTACAAAAATTACACTTAAAAGTTTCAAGTTACAATGGGTTTACTCACTTTTTGAAGTAAAGTCAACTTTTGACATTTAAGGCGATGGGTTTACTCACATTTTAAAGCTTTTTACATTGACATTACGTTTAATCATGTAGCAGATGCTTTTGTCCAAAGTGACTTACAATTGAGGAAGCATTCAGCAATTCACACAAGAAGTGCTAACTATACAAAGGAACTGTTTGTGCTCAGAGAATTAATGCTATAGTAAGAAGGGGGGAGTGTTTTGTTTTTTTAAATAGAGAGAAGAGTGTTTCTACAGGTGATTTGTCAACCCCACTTGTGTGAAGCACACCTCATAAATGCAGTTTTTTTTAGAGATATGGAGTGATTGTGAAAACGAATAACTAATCGCTTTCATAGTGCAAATATGAATATGCTACTTACACTATAAATGTTTATTTGACAGACGTTGTCCTCTAAGAATCTATGAAGTATACTGTAATAGTCCTGTTTTGCTCAGTTAACAGAACTAATAACATCCTAATGCATCAGTTTAAAATGAAACGATGAGGCATGTAAACAGGAAGATGTTTTACTGAATGAAAGTCGACCTTGAATGCTTTTAGAAAAGCGCAGTAAAAGCAGGGGCGCATTGAGGGATTCTTGGCTCTTTACTTTAGCCTTGAAAACCTCAAAGTAATAAATGATTAGAGATTTCTTCATTTTATTGAGTAAAAATACCCATTCAGACTTTTCCTTCATCAGATCATCCATTATATGAATCTCCTTCTGCTTCACAGGCCACGGGGTTGATTGTGTTGCTAAAACGAGGGAGTTTTTCATTCCTCTATGTAAATTGCGGCCCCTCCACCTGGCCTAGTCACAAATAAACTCTGCTTTTCCAGAGCACATCGACGGGCGTCAGGCATGTAATAACGTTCCCGCACGGTCTGGAGAAACGAATCTATTCTTTCTCCAGGAACCATGGAAACGGTGCAGCCTCCCCATCCAGCTCCGGTTAACCTGGAGCCCGCGGCGCCCGCCTGCCTGTGAACCAGGAGGAAGAGTTTATACTGACGCTCATATAGTCAAACACACAAGCTCATTCGGTTCACATTAAATATATTACTGATCAAAAGTTTGGAGTCACATTAAAAATATATACAGCGGGGAAAATAAGTATTGAACACGTCATGTTTTTTTCCTGGGAATAATATTACTAAAGGAGCTGATGACATGGAATTGAACCAGATTTTGGTAAAGATCCAAACAATAGAGACATAAAAATAAAACAAAACAAAAAAATCTGAAAAATTAGTTATGTGTAATAGTGAAATGACACAAGGAGAAAGTACTGAACTACTGAATGTATCTAATACTTAATATATAAAAGGCTTTTTTGGTGATGGCAGCTTAAAGACGCCTCTCACATGGAGAATAAAGTCACATGCATTGCTCAGTTGTGAGTGTGACTTCAACAGAGTGTAAAAATCTTGATGGTTCTGAATTAATCTGATCTTTAATTCGTATTTTCTATTGGATTCAGGTCAGGTGATTGGCTGGGTCATTCTACAGCTTGATTTTCTTTCTCTGAAAGCATTTGAGAGTTTCCTCGGCTGTGTTTTGGATCATTATCTTGCTGAAATGTCCACCCTGGTTTCATCTTCATCATCCTGCTAATGTAGATGTTGGACTGAAGCAGCTAATATTCATTTACACTGAGGAAGGGCAGAGGGTTGCTGAAGAACTACTGAGAGATTTCAGCTGCTGTCTGGGCTTTCACTGCCTTTCTACACCTCCCTTTCTTCATGTGTTCAATACTTTTTCCCTGCGTCATTTCATTTTATTACACATAACTTCATTTGTAAACTAATTAGATTTGTTTTCTTTTCATATATGGATTTCTTTGGTTGTTACCAACAATCGGGGAAAATTGCAAGTCAACAGCACCTTTTTCTGAGAAAAATGGTGACGTGTTCAATACTTATTTTCCCCGCTGTATATACAGTATATTCAATTTTACCAGTACTATATGTGAACAAAACAAATGCATATTCAGCTGAGACACTGCAGGCAACACACTGGTTTTATGCAGTTTTTTAGATTTTGGGTTGTGTTTTTTAATCTAATATAAAAAGAAATATTTAAAAAATAGGCTTTTAAGTTTTTTTTAATCGCACTTGATTAATTTGTGTCTGATAATTTCAAGCAAAATAGATATTTTAAAGGTTGTTTCTTCAAAATGAGTTTTTCAGCAGCACTAACACCAAACTTCACCATTTATTAATATTAATATTCTGAAGGGTTTTTTTCAGAGGGATTTGTTTATGCATATTTTGTCTTATTATATATAACTTTTTATTTTTGAAAATGTATTGTTTTTTTTATCTTGCTGTTTACAGTATTTTATTAATTATGGAGTGAAAAACCTTAAAATTCCCTCTGTAAAAACCTTTTACTCTAACAAAACAAGAATTTTGAACCTGACTTTATCCAGCGTTCAGATCTTCATGCTAAAAATATATGCAAATTAATGCATACTTGATGAAATGAAATAATACCTCATTTGCATAATACAAGAAATGTCTGCAATTCTTAATGTAATCAATCAACAGGGGAAGTATGATAAAAACTATTGGTGAATTCTCTTTTACTTTTCTTTCCTGCTTTAGAGAGATGAAAACTGAATTCACTGAAAATGAAATTAATTTTCTCACCCTCAGGTCATCCAAGATGACCAAAAAAAGTCGCCTACATCTTGGATGTCCTAA
Source organism: Danio jaintianensis (assembly GCA_903798115.1). Taxonomy (NCBI): domain Eukaryota; kingdom Metazoa; phylum Chordata; class Actinopteri; order Cypriniformes; family Danionidae; genus Danio; species Danio jaintianensis. The sequence goes on from CAIGQV010019532.1 coordinate 4,750,333, forward strand.
CAGGACATTTTCTTCACAGTACTTCAGAATATTTTGTTTTGTGTTTAACAGAAGAAAAAAAAAATCATAGAAGTGTAGAACCACCTGAGTGTAAATAAATGGTGAGGGAATGTTTGTTTTTGGGTGAACTCTCCCTAAACAGTGTGTTGTGCGTCTCACTCACAGACATATGTCCACCAGCTGGTCCAGCTCCGGGCAGCTGCACTCATACAGGTCTCTACAGCTGGCGTGGCTCTGCTTCATCAGATCTCCCAGCTGAGCGACCGCGCTGGCAGGAGAAGAGTCGCACACGGCCTTAAACTGCAGCACACGCGCAGCCTCACCATACACGTGTCTGGCACGCTGGTACAGCTTAAAATGAGTCGCTGAGGTGGAAATGCAAATCAATGGATCGTTAGTTTCCTGAAGTTCTACCTGAGACTTTAAGTTAAAGAGGCCATATGGTGCTTTGCATTGTTGTTTAGTTTATTACACGGCTGTCTGGAATACTCGATTCTGATTGGTCAGTCGCAATATTCCAAGGTATGTTATTTCGAGATAACAACCGCTAAATAACGCAGGCACATCCGGGAACTTCGTCAGTGAACACGTTCACATCTATACACTTACATCCACATTCATGTGTATCTGCTTGACTGTCACGCCACAGTTTTTGTCTGTTTGGCGACATCTTGAGAATAAATAATGCGCAGGTTAGTGTATACTCCATTCAACCGGTTTCATTTCTGTTAGCCAAATGCAAATTTTGACAACTTCTTGACTGAAGTTTGACGTCAGAAGACAACGAACAAGAAAATGAGTTGGCTTCTCATTACGGTGTAACATACAGTACATTACTCTTACAATTAGGGCTGCATGATATTGGAAAAAACTGATATTGCAATAGTTTATTTTTCTGCAATAAATATTGCGATATGTATACGGTTTCACAAGATTGTTTGAACAGCTCTATTTGACGTTTTTTTCTGGGGAGTCTAACAGTATTCAGGTACAGAAATTGAAAAAAAAATGCTTTTCATACTTTGCTTAGTCTTGTTTCTAGTCCAAATATCTAACAATTCTTAGATCAAGTTTTGTTTTCAACTTCAGAAGAAATAAGTTAAAATTAAGAGTTTTTCCTTAAGACAAGTGAAATTATCTGACAATGGGGTAAGTAAAATAATCTCGTTTTCACTTTGAAATAGAATATTTGAAAAATGACACATGCACTTCGATTACAATTAGAGATCTTTGAAAAGAAATGGAGTAAATGGCTGGCTTTCTCCACAACGACAATATAATCATCTATAATTGAACATTTACCTGGATGGGAGACCACATGGGAAAGCTAAGTTGCTGCCGGAAGTGGTGTTAGTGAGGCCAACAGGGGGCGCTCAACCTGCGGTCTGTGTGGGTCCTAACGCCCCAGTATATTGATGGGGACTCTATACTGCTCAGTGAGCGCCGTCTTTCGGATGAGACGTTAAATCGAGGTCCTGACTCTCTGTGGTCGTTTAAAATCCCAGGATGTCCTTCGAAAAAGAGTAGGGGTTTACCCCGGCATCCTGGCCAAATCTGCCCACTGGCCTCTGTCCATCATGGCCTCCTAACCATCCCCATATCATAATTGGCTTCATCACTCTGTCTCCTCTCCACCAATCAGCTGTTGTGTGGTGTGCGGTCTGGCGCAATATGGCTGCCGTTGCGTCATCCAGGTGGATGCTGCACACTGGTGATGGATGAGGAGATCCCCCCCTTTGTGTAAAGTGCTTTGAGTGTCTAGAAAAGCGCTATATAAATGTAAGGAATTATTATTATTATTATTATTTACATAAATCTAGAGGTTATGCATCATTGCGAGAATATGTTTGCCAACCTTTTATTATATTTTATTTTATACTTATTTTATTTATTTTATTGATGAGGTTAATTTAATATTTTCATGTATGTATGTATATGGATCTACATGTGTGGAATGGATGTATTAGTGTATATACGTATATATGTATGTATGTATGTATATGTATGTATATGTGTATTATTATTTTTTGTTTGGTTGTTTGTTTTGTTCCCATTGGTTATATGTTCCTAAAAATCAATAAAAACTAAGTATATATATATATATATATATTAAAAAAAAAGAAATAGAATATTTGTCTTGTTTGTAGTCCAAATATCTACAAGTAAGTTTTTTTTTGTTTTTTTTTTTGCAAAAATCGTATAAATACAGTAATTAAATACAATTCTGTCGCTCCTGGTCAACTAGTATTCAGACTCAACATTGCATATCTTGTGATGTGACTATTGCATATGTGCACATTGCGATATCGATGCTGAAACCATATATTGTGCATCCCTACTTACAACGCTGTGTCAAAGCACAGCCGATTTGTCCACAATGTGCATTCTGTGGCCGCAGGAAATCAGTGATTTGTGTTCATAATTTAAAAATCAGGAAATATTTTTGTTACAATAACACATTGATCTCATTGATCTGCTTCATAGGACATGCATTAACTCCCTGGAGCTGTATGGGTTAGATTAATGACATATTTATGCTCTTTTGGAAACTTCAGAGCCAGGATAAAATTTAAAACTACTTTGACTGTGTTCGTCTGAGGAAAGATAGTCATATACACAGAGGATGCCTTAAAGATGAGCAAATTATGTGGTCATTTGTATTTTAGGTTCCTTTAAAGAGATAGATAGTTCACTCATCCTCCACTTGACCAAACCTGTTTGAGTTTCTTTCTTCTGTTGAACACAAAGGAAGATATTTTGAAGAATGTTGGGAAAAAAAAAGCCATTCACTTCCATATTATTCCATATTATGTTTTGTTCCTACTATGGATGTCAATGGCTGTTTTTTTTCAATATTCTTCAGAAAATCTTTTTTGTGTTTAACAAAAGAAAGACATTCATAAAGGTTTAGAACCACTCGGGCGTGAGGAAAAGATGAAGAATGTTTTTTTGAATCTCACTCTGTCCTGAACTGATAATGCAGACGCAGAAACAGGCTGTTATGGTAATGTGCGTTACATTTCTGCAGTATGGTTGAGGTGTTTGGCTAAATCACAAAGCACTGGCTCAGCTGGCCAATCAGAGCACTCTGCACTGTAAAAATGCTTTTTTTGGCAAGTTTTTGTCTTGTTTCTAGTCTAAAAATCTTAAATCAAGAAGCATTTTATAGACAAGCAAAAATAATGCCTTGTTTTCAGAAATAATATCAAAATTAAGCAAAATAATCTGCCAATGGGGTAAGGAAAAAAATCTAAATTTCACTTGGAAATAAGATTATTTTGCTTACCACTTTGGCAGATTATTTAGCTTGTTTTAAGGAAAAAATCACTTTCTTATTACTTTTGCAAACAAGACAATATGTTTTGCTTGTCTAGAAAATTCTTCTTGATTGAAGATTTTCTAGATATTTGGACTAGAAACAAGACAAAAACTAGTAAGAAAGGCATTTTTTGCAGCATGGGCTTTTGGAAAGGAGAAACTTTTTAAAACCAGATCTTTCACACAGACTGGGAACAGAGGTACAGCAATCATAAGGCCTCTTTAGGAAAAAGATTGTGAATTTGTATTTCTGGTGGCTATGGTGGTCTCTCACCGTGCTGTGTGTTGGCACTGAGGATGTCTTCCCCCAGCTGTTGATCAGTGATGCCCAGACTCCTGCAGATCTCCTCCCTGCTGTAGGGCTCCGGGTGCAGCAGCTCTTCCAGCAGCTCCAGCATCTTCTCCAGACTCACCCGCAGCTCCTTCTGCAGATCCCCCAGCTTCAGCAGACGCCTCCAGTCCAGCCCGCACGCCTTCGCCAGCATCTGCACACATTCACTACAAAATCACCAGGGGTCTCGTTTATAAAACTTTGTATAGTAACCTTCCTAAAAGTGAACGTACGACACATTGCTGAAAATGGCGTTCGCAAAAAATTGTTGATATTTAAAAAAAGCTTGTGTACCCACATCTTCATGCAAATTTGTACCTGTATCATGTTTGGTTTCTGAAAAGAAATGGTGAGGGAATGTTTGCTTTTGGGTGAACTCTCCCTAAATCTATCTAAAGACTTATTTGATGGTGAAGGTGAGTGAAAACACTGTATACTTTTGGTTGTAGCGCCACCTACTGTAAACAGTTAAATCTACTCAAAGCCTTTGAATACACATACATGACATTTTATGACCAAACAAATAAAGCTTTTCACTACAATACATACGGTCCAGTTCAAAATGAATAAATGAATACTTCTAGTATTCATCAACATTAAGCAAGAATGCATAAAACTGATTAAAAGTGACAGTAAAGACATTTCTAATGTTATAACAGAGTTTCCATCATCAACTCTGTTCTGTTTGATCACAGAAATAAAAAATAATGGTAATGGTTTAGAAATATTTGACAGCACAACTGTTTTTCAATATTAATGATAATAATAATTGTTTCTCTCAAGGGGCGGCACAGTGGCTCAGTGGTTAGCACTGTCGCCTCACAGCAAGAAGGTTGCTGAGTCCCGGATGAGCCAGTTGGCATTTCTGTGTGGAGTTTGCATGTTCTCCCTGTGTTGGTGTGAGTTTCCTCCGGGTGCTCCGGTTTCCCCCACAGTCCAAATAACATGCGCTATAGGTGAATTGAATAAGCTAAATTGGCCGTAGTGTATGAGTGTGTGTGTGTGTGTGTGTGTGTGTGTGCGTGTGTGTGAATGAGTGTGTATGGGTGTTTCCCAGTACTGGGTTGTGGCTGGAAGGGCATCCTCTGTGTAAAACATACGCCGGAATAGTTGCTGGTTCATTCCACTGTGGCGACCTCTGAAATAGAGACTAAGCCGAAGGAAAATGAATGAATGAATGTTTCTCTCAAGCACCAAATCAGCTCATTTGAATAATCTCTGAAAACCCATTTGATACTGTGGTAATGAGGCTAAATATTCAAATAGAAAATGGTTGTTTTATAATATTTTGCAACTATTCAATTCAAATCAAAACTGTACTTCTGAGTAAATGAATGCAGATTTGATCTGTAAGAGAATTCTTTTAAACATTAAGAAATGTTCGGTCTTTTGGATGTCTGTGTACTGGAGTTTATGAGACCTTTGTGGCGATGCGACACTCCACCACCCTCATGTTGAAGTGAGACGACGCCGCCTTGTTCATCTCCACACAGCAGTTGGCGATTACAAACACTGCGCCGTCAGGCAGCTTCACGTCTGTGGCTCGCAGCGGGTTAAACTCGATTAGCTTTGCCTTGAGGAGAAAAAAAACAATATTTTTTTCAAAAATGTAAATGCACAGTTTGACATATTCTGCTGATATATGGATCAATAACCAAGAAGCACTTTAAGCATTAAACATTTTCTTTAAGATAAAAACTTTGTTTAAAACCTTTTGTATTCATGTTGGTTTTATATTATTAAACAATTGTGCCTCACATAGGTGAGTGGGCTTGATAAACCACCTGTAGAAAACACACTCTTTCATCTCTCTGACACTTTAATCGACACTTGCACCAGTTTTTGCACTATTCCACCAGACACATTCTTACAATCACTCCATATCTAAAAACATAAATAAAAAATGTATGAAGTGTGCTTTACACAGGTGAGTGGGCTTGACAAACCGCACACACACACACACACACACACACTATATTGTGAATATACAGGGACACTGGAGCTTTTTAAAGCCGCGATAAATCAGCGGATCACTCGTATGTCAGCTTATAGACAAACCAGCTGATCGACGCGAGTTTGAAACGCTCCAGTATTCCTGTATCTGTGGTTACACTCAGTAAACAGCAGTGAGTTCGGTGAACTGATGACCTTCACAGCCAATCACAGTCATTTGTGTTGAGCACGTGAACATAATGGCAAATCAGCGCTGTTCAAGAACGCTCAACAGCGCGTGACAACACTAATATATATATATATATACTTTTTTTGTATTTTGCATTTTGTTCTCGTTTGAAAAAACTAATTATAAATTAAAATGAAAATTCATTTTAAGAGACTTGCTGTCTTTGACACTGATATAATGTCCTATTTTTTGTACTTTTAATATTTTTTCATGTGACTTTGGTTTGGTGAACTTTTCACTTTCACAATATTTCATGGTAATAATAATAATACAAAATTAATCATAAATAATTAAGAATTAATAATAAATTTAATGAGGCATTTTGTCATTACTTAACTTTGCCCCCTTATTTTTTGATTAATCTTAAATTAATACAGAGATTATAGCGTCATAAAGCGCATTCAGTAATTGTATGAGCTGTATTCATTCATTCATTCATTTTCTTTTCGGCTTAGTCCCTTTATTAATCTTGGGTCGCCACAGCAGAATGAACCGCCAACTTATCCAGCATATGTTTTATGCAGCGGATGCCCTTCCAGCTGCAACCCATCACTGGGAAACTTCCATACTGACTCATTCACACTCATACACTACGGACAATTAAGCCTACCCAATTCACCTATAGCGCATGTCTTTGGACTTGTGGGGGAAACCGGAGCACCCGGAGGAAACCCACGCGAACACGGGGAGAACATGCAAACTCCACACAGAAACGCCAACTGACCCAGCCGAGGCTCGAACCAGCAACCTTCTTGCTGTGAGGCAAACGTGCTACCCACTGCGCCACCGTGACGCCAGCTGTATTTTTAATAAGCCAAATTAGATCATAAAAAAGCCTCATGGGTGATACGGTGGCTCAGTGGTTAGCACTGTCGTCTTACAGCAAGAAGCTCGCTGGTTCGAGTCCCGGCTGGGTCAGTTGGCATTTCTGTGTGGAGTTTGCATGTTCTCCCCGTGTTGGCGTGGGTTTCCTCCTGGTGCTCCGGTTCCCCCACAGTCCAAACACATGCGCTATAGGTGAATTGAATGAACTAAATTGGTCGTAGTATACGTGTGTGAATGAGTGTGTATGGATGTTTCCCAGTACTGGGTTGCAGCTGGAAGGGCATCTGCTGTGTAAAACATATGCTGGATAAGTTGGCGGTTAATTCTGCTGTGGCGACCCCTGATGAATAAAGGGACTAAGCTGGAGGAAAATAAATGAATGAATGAAAAAAGCCTCATGCCATCGACCTTTATACCAGAAATGAACCAAATGCACAAAATTCATATAACGCATTTTTTTACGTGGCTTACCGTTCCCTCTTCTGCTAAAAAAGAAATGGACTGATCCATCCCTCCGCCCTCAGTGCCAATATAACGCTCACATTTGGCACACGTTTCCGCAAGAGTGACCTGAAATAAAGATCAAGCGCATCTGAAGTCAGTACGGTATTTGAATGTTTTAAAAAAAAGTCTAATGTGATCATCAATACCACCCTTTCTGATCAAAATACAGTAAAACCTCTAATATAATTATAATTTTTTTCTGCTTTCCAAACTCTTTTCTTATTGATTGTAGTTTAAATTTTTTATTTGTCCTGAAAATTTTCTGCATCATTACTTCAGTTTTTGAGGCCACCTGATCCCTCAGAAATCACTCTGATATGATGCTGTGTTGTTTTATTATGATGAGTTATTATTATAATTATCTCATATGTAAATGATTAACTTGTGATATTTAACTGTTTTGAATTCTTTGATTATAAACAGCAGCATTAGTTTCAAATAAAATCTTTCTTTTATATAAATGTCAATACTTTCACTCTCAATTATTTAATGTGACTTTGAGTAAAACAAAATGCATTTTCCTCACAGTTACCACAACATTGATAATAATAATAATAATAATAACAACAATACATTTTTGTTGAGCAGCAGATCAGCATATCAGAGTGATTTCAGAATAATCATGTGACACTGAAGCCTGCAGTAAATCTCAGAAACAAATTACATTTTAAACTACATTTAACAAGAAATTCATGAATAATACATAAATAATACATATGTATTTTTCTGAGCAAACAAATTTGACTGATGTGCAGGATTTTCATTCATTATTATTACAATTGTTGTGGGGAATTATATATATTCATTCATTCATTCTATTTTCGGCTTAGTCCCTTTATTAATCAGGGGTCGCCACAGCGGGATGAACCGGCAACTTATCCAGCATATGTTTTTACTCAGCGGATGCCCTTCCAGCTGCAACCCATCACTGGGAAACATCCATACACACTCATTCACACACATACACTAGGGACAATTTTAGCTTACCCAATTCACCTATAGCGCATGTCTTTGGACTTGTGGGGGAAACCGGAGCACCCGGAGGAAACCCACGCGAACACGGGGAGAACATGCAAACTCCACCCAGAAATGCCAACTGACCCAGCCGGGGCTCGAACCAGCGACCTTCTTGCTGTAAGGCGATTGTGCTACCCACTGCGCCACCGTGCTGCC
>CAIGQV010019532.1:4762159-4775177 GCA_903798115.1 Danio jaintianensis
AGTAAATGAATGAATGAATGAAGTGAGTAAATGAATGAATGAATGAATGAAGTGAGTAAATGAATGAAGTGAGTAAATGAATGAATGAATGAATGAAGTGAGTAAATGAATGAATGAATGAATGAGTGAGTGAATGAATGAAGTGAGTAAATGAATGAATGAAGTGAGTAAATGAATGAATGAATGAATGAATGAATGAAGTGAGTAAATGAATGAATGAAGTGAGTAAATGAATGAATGAGTAAATGAATGAATGAAGTGAGTAAATGAATGAATGAATGAGTAAATGAATGAATGAATGAATGAATGAAGTGAGTAAATGAATGAATGAATGAATGAATGAGTGAATGAAGTGAGTAAATGAATGAATGAATGAGTGAGTGAATGAATGAAGTGAGTAAATGAATGAATGAATGAATGAATGAATGAATGAATGAGTGAATGAATGAAGTGAGTAAATGAATGAATGAATGTTGCCTTTATTAAAATAATTTCTGAAGGAAATCCTGCAGAACAGAATTACTCACTTGTATTTGGGGTCAGTGTTTGTCAGCTGGATGGTTTTAGTGTCAGAGACAGAAACTGCAGCGAGAATACTCTGCTCTATAGCCATCGGCAGGACAGCATAGCCACAGTAATCAATATGCTCACCTGGAGAAAACACGATTCATGAGACCATATAAACAGCATTTGTTACAGTTTGTTTACATTACAACATGTTTTCTCAGCAACTCACCAATCAAATTCACCCTCCCTGGAGCACAAGCGTAGAAAAGCGGCATTTGTCCATATTTGTCTTGAAAAGCCGCTTTCAATTTCTGTAACCTGACAAAAGTATATATTAAAACAAGTTTGAAGAAAAAACAAGAAGTAAATCGACATGGGAAAAAATGGCTCCGTTCGTTCATACAAAAAAAAATCGAAGTTCTCCGAAGAGCCGCGCGAAGTTTTCCGAACTTACCTTTCATTTCCACTCAGCAGCACCTTGGTTTTCGGTGGACTTGTGGCCATTATAATGCTTTTGATAATTGTTTTTCTGGTAAAACACTGTGCACGGGTGGACTGACACTGTACAAGTGCTGTCAGGTGACTGTCACACCCGGAATCGCGCGTCTAACAACACGGAAGAAACTGACACGAATTTCTCCAAATCCATTCAACGCGTTCGGAAGCACTCGGGACAGAGATTCGGAAGTAATCGGTTGTGCACGGTAAATTCTAGATGAGATACAGCTGCGGATATTCACGTCAATGTAGCAAAATGTTTGTGACACTGTACAACAATAATTAATATTTTTACATTACTGTGAGGGTTGGGGTGGAGGTAGGCGTTAACAAAATACAATTTAATGGGTAATTTAATAAATAATATGAATAATACTCGGTATAACTACTATTTTTACATTACTGTGATGGTTGAGTTTAAGATTGGGGTAGGGGTAGACGTCAATAAAATACAATTTAATAAATAATATAAATAATTATCTTTAATTTCCGGCCGCAGCTGTATCCCTTCTAGCAACAACGCGCGCGCGCCTTACCGTGTGATGTCTTAACGCATTCCCGCCTAGCATTGTGGGTAAGAGTCTCTCTCTCCGGTCAAAATGTCTGACATGGAAGATGATTTCATGTGCGATGATGAGGAGGATTATGACTTGGTAAGACTGTCTAAAATAAACGCAACTATTAACGCACGTAGTTTAACGTTAAACCGATTTAATGACGTCAAGAAATTATGTTTGGCGTGTTTATAGCCGCCTAAATGTCGCATGTGAGTTGCTTAGCAGGTGGCTAGTTTGCTAATACTGCAAAGATTGAGTCACACAAATGACAGTTTTCTGTAATGTAAGTGTTTTGTTTAAAGTTCTGCAAGAAACTCGATGTATTTACGAACTTTATTTTGATAGCTCGTATTTGTGAGGTTTTATGTTTCTGTTATTAACTTGCAGATTCATGAAGTTGACTTAATTATTGCTAATAAGTTGCTAGTTATGAATCTGCATGACATCTGGTTCATTCTGTTGTGTATTTCGCTCTTTATTGGTACATTTCTAAAAATACAATCCATAATTGTTGGTATGCAGTTGTCATAATCGTTCAGCATTAAGACGTACATCATTTCTTAAGATGATAACATTTGATCAGTTATGTAATACATGCTGGAAGTGTCATTCAACGTTTATTTGACTCTGACTTCAGGAATATTCTGAGGACAGCAACTCTGAACCCAATGTGGATTTGGAGAATCAGTATTATAACTCCAAAGCCCTCAAAGAAGACGATCCTAAAGCAGCCCTGAGCAGCTTCCAGAAGGTAGACCACTGTAAAGACTTTTGTTTATTATTTGAATTATTTTATTTGAGTCGTCTTTTATCTTCGAAACATTTTGAAAGTAGAGCTGTTCATACGAGATGTATTTGAATTGGACACTCAAGACTTACCCAGTCATTACCCAGGACTTTGAGGACAACACATACACTTAATCCATAAATACACTTCATTAAACATGTACACATAGACATCACCTGTACGCTATAAAACTGCAGGTTAGCTATGTTTATGTATAATAACTTACATTTGATTGTAAATTTAACTTGATTTGATTGTAATACAATAATGTGCACCTTTTGTTAAGCTGTTTTGAAACAATAATTATTGTAAAAAGTGCTATACAAATAAACTTGAAATTGATATTTATTGAAATGGGAAGAGAAACCAATTTGTGACTTTTTTGTAAGAATATTTTGACTATAAAACACTTTATCAGAGGGATATTAGAGACAGAGTGACTAAAAATGGGGTCTTAAATTGCCAAAAAAGAATATATAGTCTTAAATTTACAGAAATATTGTATTGTAGGTCGTAAATCATTGTAAACAGGTCTTAATTTTTCTATGTCCATGTAAAGTTACCAAATCAGGCCAACGCCCATCCAATCACCAGCAATCCATCTCAATAGAACTTTTAAAAGTTGAATTTTTAACTCTATTTACCAGTATGATTTAATTGTCTTCCTTAAAATAACATTTGTTTAAAAGATCTCCATGTATTTATGGTGGAGACACTGACCTGTACAGTCTGTTGTGCATACATCTAGTTTAGTAAAGTCTTTAAAACTTGTCTGTTCTTTTTTTTAAAAGCGTTATGTTGAAAAATGTTTTACATTTTTTATGTATTATTTCACATACACTAAAATTTCAATTCATCTTTATTTGTATAGCGCTTTTACAATGTTGGTTTTAGTCAAAGCAGCTTAACATAAAGTTCTAGTAAATTGAAACTGTGTCAGTCCAGTTTTCAGAGTTGAAGTTCAGTTTAGTTCAGTTCAGTGTGGTTTAATTTTCACTGCTGAAAGTCCAAACACTGAAGAGCAAATCCATCGATGTGCAGCTCCACAAGTCCCAAACCAAGCAAGCCAGTGATGATGTTTGTTCAAAGTACTTATTTAAAATGAGCTGAAACAGCAGCGTTTTTTTGCGACAACATAATTGTTCAGTCCATTTAAATTTGTAAAAACTAATTAATGTAAACTTAATTCCTTCATGTTGTCCCAACACAAATCGATGGTGTGAAACTCAGCATTTTTTACAGTGTATATGCTTAAGAAATAACTAAATTTGAATGTTTTTTGATGAGGCAAGTAAAACTCTTTAGTGTTAAGCCCTCTATAATTCAGAAATGTCATTCATAATGGGCTTAAAGTCTTAAATTTGACTTGATGAAACCTGCAAAAACCCTGATTTTATGTTTATAAAATATGTTTAAAAAGGTGTTACTTGGAACTCATTCATTCATTTTCCTTCAGCTTAGTCCCTTATTTATCAGGGGTCGCCACAGCGGAATGAACCACCAATTATTCCTGCATATGTTTTACACAGTGGATGCCCTTCCAGCCACAACCCAGTACTGGGAAACACCCATACACTCTTGTAAGGTCCAGCCAGTTAGTCCAACGACAGTGTCTACTGGTGGATGAAGGTTCACTGTCTGTTCGGTCTTTCCAGTGTACAATGTTGATTTATTTTAAATCTAACTCATATCTGACTCCAATTTTAGTATGAGGTGGTTTAGAATATTAATATATTTATCTTTCTTTTTATCTGACTCCAATCATAAATAATATAAGATGCCTTTTACGGTTTGTTAATTTAGAAAGAATTTAGGGAAATGTTTGAACCTTTTGTCTTTACTCGTAACTATTACATTCCTTCATTCGGGTGCTCATGTCGCTCAGAGAAATCGCCTCGGCCGAAGGCGTCCCTCACGGTCACACTCTCGTCAGTCGTGAATATCAAACAGAGGTAATTGACTAATACTTTTAGATGGCCGCTCCCATGCTTGCTCATTCTAAAGTATTTTTTACTAGTCCCCTTAGATGTACACCCTGAGTAAAATAATATCGTTTCCAATCAGAGGTCAAGGCCATTATTATAGACGTAACCGACTACTGCTCTCTATAATATTGGTTAAGCCAAGATCATGGCTTCCCATCACACTTAATATAGAACAACATTACTTTCAAACAAAGGTCAGGCACCACATCTAGGTTAGTCGTGCAACACTTTGTTGCCCTAGCAGAAATAACTCCTTTTCCATCTAAGTACACATGAATCCATACCAAGCGTCAGTCGGATCCCTAAAATACAGTTAGTGTGCCAATGCTCCATCTCAACTGGACTTTAGTCCGTCTACTGACCTGACGTAGGAAGTGTGGAAACAAGGATACAGCGTAATCTACTAAAATGAATAATTACAGAGTAAGCAGAATATGTTCAAACATAACAATTTAATAGACAGGTAAATATGTATTATGCCAATTATTCAGTCAATTCATAAACAATCAATACAAGACATCAAATACTCAAAGATAGGTCTAAGATTAAAAGATGCATACCTGATTTCATAAAGTACATAGCATAGAGCATGGTAGCTCTACACTACGGGCTGATCTGGTTACAGAATCGCGCCGAACTTTTGGACACTTTTCCCTATATAGTCAGACCAAGAATCTCCTTCAAAGGCGGGTGTGTGGAACAACAATAGGCATTTGCATTTAGTGGCATCTGAAGAGATCTGAAGAGTTACTGCCTATAGGGAACAAATGGTAATTTGGATGGAAGCCCCCTAGGTAAAGGCACACCCTTAGCAGTGGGTCAAAAGATACCCGAAGTTATATATCTATTATTTCGATTGTCTATTTGCGAGGGAATGAGACCATTGTACCAGTCGCACTGAGACATTTTAAATGATATCAAACATGATAGATAAAGTCACTTGGATTGATATAGAACATTCATCTTTTGGGATGACCATTCTGTGTGAGTTGGATGAATAGGAGGGTGAGCGAACAGAAGGGGGGTGCGGGAGATGCTTAAAATGTAAAAGAGGGAAAGGGGATGAGTGAACTTTCTCGCATTGCCACCTGGTGGGGTGTGAAGCCAGCCAGCCCATGCTTGGTAGATTCAAAGACATCAAAGTGTCTGTATATCTAAAAATCTTACACTCTCACATTCACACACGCATTCATACACTACGGCCAATTTTGCTTACCCAATTCACCTATAGTGCATGTCTTTGGACTGTGGGGGAAACCCACGCCAACACGGGGAGAACATGCAAACTCCACACAGAAATGCCAACTGACCCAGCCGGGACTCGAACCAGCAACCTTCTTGCTGTGAGGGGACAGTGCTAACCACTGAGCCACCGTGCTGCCATTACTTAGAACTATTTTAGAATTTTTATGACTTACTAAATTGAGAGATCTTATATGACCTTTAATCAGTTTTGTTGTCATCTGTATGTTCTTATTTGTGTCATTCTTATTTAATCTGATCTATTTGTAAATTATTCATTACTAATGTTGCCATGAATAAAGCCAACGCTGCTGATATGGCATTAAAACATAAATAAAGAAATGCATTTTATCTTTGAAAATGAATAATCAGTCTTTTTTTGTTTGTTTGTTTGTTTGTTTTGCAGGTGCTGGAGTTGGAGGGTGAGAAAGGAGAATGGGGATTCAAAGCACTGAAACAAATGATTAAGATCAACTTCAAACTGGTATGTAGCAAGAGTGTCTGGGATTTAATACTGTATAGTTTTAAATAAATAATATTGGTGTGTGTATGTATATATATATATATATATATTTGCCTAATATGTTATTATGTATATTCAATTTCATAACCAATGAAATATTTAAGAATTGTTTAGAGAAATTCCTTATAGATGCCTTGATTCATTTATTTTTCTTTATGATTTCACAGACTAATTTTCCTGAAATGATGAACCGATACAAACAGCTTTTGACGTATATTAGGAGCGCTGTCACCAGAAATTATTCAGAGAAATCCATCAACTCCATTTTAGACTATATCTCAACCTCCAAACAGGTATTGGTATGTTTTTTAAATTGCTGTGCAAGTTTACATTTCATTCAATTTTATTACATTATCAACCCTCGTAGTACATTCAAGACCTGTGAGAGATGCATAACATTTTTAAAGAGATAACTGGAATAACAAAGGAATTAAAGGAATTATTATAAATATATTATTATTATTATTAAGGAATTATTATTATAATAAAATAACTATTTTGCAATTGTGGACTGTTACGAGTTAAAAATTTTAAGTAATTTTAAATGTAAATATATACATATAATCTGTTTTTTCTTATTACAATGGGCTTAATACAAGTAATTATCATATTAAATGTACGTTATTTAATTATATGTAATTAATGTACTTAGATTAATATATATTTTATAATAATAACAATATAATATAATTATAATAATAATAATAATATGGATACTTAAGTATAAGTACTTTTTAACTTTTATTTTACTTTATCTCTTTTTTTATTAATTAAAAAAGGAGTATATGCAGTAATAATATGGTAAGAACATGGTATTTAAATTCCATAACTATGGGGTTCTTAGATTAATATGTTTTATAATAGTCTATACAAGTAATTTAAACTTATTTTACTTTATCTATTTATCTATCTAGTATATGTAGTAATAATATGGTAAGAACATGGTAACTTTCAAAAACTTTGATTCACAATAATTTATTAATCGCATCAGATACAATATATAATTTTAGCAGAAAAGTACTAAGCATTGACTCTTATGAAATAAAGATTCTCCAAAATCTGAAAAAAGATATTTTTAAACAGATTTTGAATGCATTATAAGGGTGAACATTAATATTATATGTTTATATATAATTTTATACATATGTAATATTAATATATATTATGTATTATATATACACACACACACAAACACACACACACAAAATTAATATTTATCTTATCATTTGTTCACAGATGGACTTGCTACAAGAGTTTTATGAAACCACACTGGAAGCGTTAAAAGATGCCAAAAATGACAGACTTTGGTTTAAAACTAACACCAAGGTTTGTGCTTATTCTGTATTTACATTCACTTTATAATTGTTAACACTTGCTTATCAAGAACATTACATGGTGACTATAGTTTTGTTGATGCATTCATATTAATATAAATACAAGTCAAGTAAACGCTATCAAGAGTCTGTGTTGATGCTCACATTTTTTAAGACTATTGCGAACATCTCTGTTTCATGTAGCTGGGCAAGTTGTACCTGGAAAGAGAAGAATTTGGAAAACTTCAGAAAATTCTCAGGCAATTGCATCAGTCGTGTCAGGTAGAGTAAATAATCTAAAAATAATATTAATAAAACATGCTGCAAATGTCTGAATCCAGCCAATGTTTTTGGTTTAGACGGATGATGGAGAGGATGACTTGAAGAAGGGCACTCAGCTTTTGGAGATTTACGCTTTGGAGATCCAGATGTACACGGCCCAGAAAAACAACAAGAAGCTCAAAGCCCTTTATGAGCAGTCATTACACATCAAATCAGCCATCCCACATCCACTCATCATGGGAGTCATCAGAGGTGTGTTACATGTTTTTTTGAATCTAGTTGGTTATCTTGTGTGCATACGCAAATAAAAGTTTCTTTGTTTTGCTTTTTTTTTTTTTTTTAATTCTGAATTGGGTATAATTGGAATTGCTTGTTTTGGTTTTATTTGTTTTACATTTTTATTTTGTGTACTGTTGGAAAGATTCAGTTTTTGTTTGTTTTTGACTTGAGTAAAATTTGTTTTGTGCATGATTCGAACGTCCTCTGATTTAGTTTGTTTGGTTTTTTGCCTGTGCTGGAAAGTTAATTATTAAATCAAGTTTACTTATATTTTATTGAGTTTTTGTATGTGAAATTGGAAAATTAACCTTTTTTTATTTTATTTTTATTTGTCTGCATGTGCAAATGGATAGTTTTTGTATACAACTGGAATGTTTGATTTTTTTATTTTATTTTATTTAATTTCTTTTTAATTTGTGAGTTTGTGAGCAATTGAAAAGGCTTTTTATTATTTTAGTTCTCATGCGTGTAGTTGGACAGTTTGTTTGTGGTAAAAATAGAACGTTTTTGTTGTTTTGTTTTAGTGTAGTTGGACAGTTGATTTTTTGGGTAAAAACTGAAAGTTTGTTTAATTTTTGCTTTATTTTGGCTTGTTTTGTGTTTGAAGTTTTTTGTTGGAAAGGTACTATGCTTGAGTGTGGTTTGTTTGTGTACAGTTCCAATGTTGTTGTTGTTTTGTACAGTTGGTTAACTTTGTTTTATTTTGATCGTGTGTGAACGTTTTTTTTGTGGGTATGCAATTGGATAGTTAGATTTGTAAATTTGTTTGTGTACAATTGAAAATTATTTTTATTTCTTATCGGAAAGTTTGTTTCATTCACAGTTGGTTTTTCTTAGTGCAGTTTTGTGGCGAAGTTGGTTTATTTAAAAAAAAAATTCCACTAATCTTCTTTAACTTGTGGCCTGTTCTCTACAGAGTGCGGCGGTAAAATGCACCTGAGAGAAGGAGAGTTTGAGAAGGCACATACAGACTTTTTTGAAGCGTTCAAAAACTACGATGAGTCCGGAAGCCCCAGACGAACCACTTGTCTGAAGTACCTGGTCCTGGCCAACATGCTAATGAAGTCTGGAATCAACCCGTTTGATTCTCAAGAGGTACGCAGTACGGCTGCACAATATAACATTTCTGCATGGATATTGCAATATCCACATCCGCAATAGTGACATATCAGGATGTGCAATGTTGAGTTAGGATTATATTTGATCAGCACTACAGTTCATAACTCATGAGGTTTGTGGAGTCACTGTAGAGTTTATCCATTATATACAGGGGTTGGACAATGAAACTGAAACGCCTGGTTTTAGACCACAATAATTCATTAGTACGGTGTAGGGCCTCCTTTTGTGGCCAGTTCAGCATCAATTCGTCTTTGGAATGACAGATATAAGTCCTGCACAGTGGCTAAAGGGGTTTTGAGCCATTCTTCTTGCAGAATAGTTGCCAGATCACTATGTGATGCAGGAAAACGTTTCCTGACTCGCTCCTCCAAAACACCCCAAAGTGGCTCAATAATATATAGATCTGGTGACTGTGCAGGCCATGGGAGATTTTTAACTCCACTTTCTTGTTCATCAAACCACTCTATCACCAGTCTTGCTGTGTGTACTGGTGCATTATCATCCTGATACACGGCACCGCCTTCAGGATACAATGTTTGAACCACTGGGTGCACATGGTCCAGAATGGTTCGGTTGTTCTTGGCAGTGACGCGCCCATCTAGCACAAGTATTGGGCCTAGGGAATGCCCTGATATTGCAGCCCAAACCTACACTGATCCACCCCTATGCTTCACTCTGGGCATGCAACATCTGGGTGCTACACTTCTTTGGGGTTTCTCCACACCGTAACTCTCATTGATGTCGGAATGACAGTTATGGTGGACTCATCAGAGAACAATACATGTTTCACATTGTCCACAGCCTGAGATTTCTGCTGCTGGCGCCATTGAAACTGACATTTGGCATTGGCACGAGTAACCAAAGTTTTGGCTATAGCAGCCCGGCCATGTATATTGACCCTGTAGAGCTCTCGACGAACAGTTTTAGTGGAAACAGGAGAGTTGAGGTGCACGTTAAATTCTGCAGTGAGTTGCAGCAGCTGTGGTTTGTGTTTTTTGCATACAATCTCTTTCAGACAGCTTCCTCTTGAAGATTGGCCACCAGGCTGGTCAACTTTAGCCTTGAAACCTCCAACACTACATTGACCAGTGTTTCAGTTTCATTGTCCAACCCCTGTAGTTAAAGTTTATCATTTGTATGTGTTTTTAAGGCCTGAAACTGTGTGAGCATTTCAGTAGAGATTAAAGTGTTCCGGCACAAGAAATCATTTTATTGAATTATTTATACAAAGAAGACTATGCAGTGTTATTTTACACTTGATTATTTAATTTCTGTGCCTGAATATTGTTAGACTCCCCAGAAAACCATAAAGCACTGTTTATTTAGCTTGTATTTTTACTCTGTTGTTTTTATCTTAGCTTGTAATTATAAAATTGTAAAATATTTTTTTGCATGATTCACTTCACTACAGAGTCATCCATGTCAGTCTAAATTAATGAATTCTTCCAAATAGTCAAGTCAAGTTTATTTATATAGCGCTTTTCACAATGTAGATTGTGGCAAAGCAGCTTAACATAGTTCTAGTAAAGTCCAGATTAAGTAAAGTCCAGAATAGAGCTTTTTAAGCCATGTGATGAGATTGTAAAATTCATATTTCAGTATATATCACAGAAAAACAAAATATCGCAACGTCCATTTTTTTCCAATATCGTGCAGCCCTTGTACACACATACTTTTAACTTTTAGCAACTTCTGTTCCCCAGAAATGCACAAAACTGTCGATTCCTTATGAGTCTGGTCACAGAAGTGTAAATGTCTGTAGTTTGTAATGTAACTAACTAAACTGACTGTGTTTCTGTGGTTCTATGACTAGGCAAAACCTTACAAAAATGACCCAGAAATCCTAGCAATGACAAACCTGGTAAGGTAAGTCTCACAATACCACATTTCTCCGTTTATCCACCCCTGTTCCATTCTAACTTTTTTTTAGTTTTTGTATTATCTGAACAAATCATTTAATGATATTAATTACCCATGATGTAATTGATGATTGATATGATTACAATGATAACAATACAATAATAATAATAATAATAATATTTGCGTATTTCTAGTGCCTACCAGAACAATGACATCACAGAATTTGAGAAAATCCTCAAGACGAATCACAGCAACATAATGGACGACCCCTTCATCAGAGAACACATTGAGGGTCAGTACGGGTGCCTGAAATGGACACCCACTTTACTTCTTTATTTAATCTCATATAAACAAATGTGCTTTTTCTTTCTCTGTAGAGTTGTTACGAAACATAAGAACACAAGTGCTCATCAAACTGATTAAGCCTTACACTAGGATACACATACCATTTATTTCAAAGGTAAACTGATTATATTGTTCTATTATAATATATTTTACTTATTCCTGGCCTCTTCTACCTTGCGGTGTAGAGGCTATTATAATATATTTGACTATAAAATGCTGTATTAAGTGACATATTCGTTCATTTTAATGTTTATTTTTGTTTTTTTTAGGAATTGAATATTGATGTCGCAGATGTGGAAAGCTTGCTTGTGCAGTGTATTTTAGACAAGTAAGTTGAACTCTTTTAATAATAGTAATACAGTTAATAATAACATGTTTTATAATGTACACTAATCTAGTTTTGGGTGGTCTTTTGCCACAAGAACTGGCACTGTAATGTAGTTATGGTCAAATTGAGATTGGAATATTCTGTTTTCTCTAAATGTACAACTTTTATTATTTATATGGTTGAAAAAAATAGATTTTTTTTTAGGTTCTGTATAAAAATAATGACATTTCTTTCAAATTTAAATGAAATGGCGTCATGTTTTCAGACATGTTTCCTATTCACTTTCAGACATAATACCAATGTTTTAACTTGAGAACAGTCAAAATCATTTCATTCTCAACAAATGAAAATATTTTTTATTCTTACCAATTGTCATTTGCTGGAATAAATCATAAATAAGCTATAAATCACAATATTTTCATTTGATATTTGGAGAATTTTATCAGACCTTTATAAAATAAACATATATTACCATATTTCTCAAACCCAAAACTGAGCATTTTCTCAAGTGTCTCTTAATTTCCATATATGCATGTATGTATGTTAAAGTATATAATTTGCATACTCTTTCAAGTCACTATGAAATTAAAACCATGAAAAAAAAACATTGCAATGTTCATAAATTACTTATCCTTGCACAAAATATTTTTAAATTATTTCTGTGCCCTCCTCCCCATTTTCCAAACCTGTTTGAGTTTCTTTCCTCTGTTGAACACACAGGAAGATAAACTGAAGAAAGATTTTCTAACATTATTCAGAGTATCTTTTTTCTTTCTTTCTTTCTTTTTTTTTTTGCATGTGGAATTGATGGACAATTCTAACATTCATTAGTTGAACAAAGTCGGATAATTATGATAATATTTGAATAACAATAATATACAGGATTATATATGTACAGAGACGCTCTGCATGTATACCTTATATTTTCATGAACTAATTACTCAATTCAGTTTTCTTAAGCATGTGCAATCGTCCTGATAAATGTGAACTTGTTTAGTTAAAAAATAGAATTATTCTGCAAAATATATTTGTATAGGAAAAATACAATTAATCTGCGTTTCTGAAAAGATTTATACAGAACTGTTGAATTTATGTACAGTATTTTAAGGCAAGTATAGTATAAGTAATAGTAAATAAATAAACTGTGTGTATATATACTTGTGTGTGTGTGTGTGTGTGTGTGTATATATACTTGTTTATTTAGTAATTGATTTATTACATATTTACTTATGTACTTATTTGCTTATTTAGTTTTTTATTTACCTACTTATTTACTTGCTTATTTACTTATTCATTTATTTATTTGCAAATTAATTTATTTATTTGCTTGTTTATTTACTTGCTTATTTTTTACTTGTATTTACTTTATTATTTGCTTATTTTTGTATTTATT
>CAIGQV010019532.1:4779437-4803213 GCA_903798115.1 Danio jaintianensis
GAGATATGTATATATATAGAGAGATATGTATAGATATATGGAGATATATATATATATCAGCGCGTTCCTGTCAAAAGGGAGTATTATTTTGGTTGACACGTGATCTGCGGTAACCATTGGCTGTAACGTTCACATGACGTCCTTTCTCCCGTCAGCCAATCAGAACCCAGGACTTTTGCCGCTGTTTAGAGCGCCATGTTTCAATGGTCCCACAGTTATTAACACATTTCCTGCAACATCGCTTTTAAAACTGGTTTTTACCGAATAAACATCCGCGGACCGTTTATTTATCGTCATTTCACGACAATATTGTCGATTGGAGGACACAGGAATGTTCCTCACACTAACGCTTCATGTTGGATTACGGTGTTTATATAGGACTCTGGTGACTTTATAACGGACTTAAAGGTGAGCAGTCTTGTTTGAGTTAACTAGCTTGTGAACTAACTTAGTGGTAAATCATCTAGTTTTACTGCTTCGAAAGTGCGAGTAATGTTTTATATAGCATAAAAGTAAAGTCAAGTCTAGATGGGATACAGCTGTGGATACTCACATCAATGTAACGTTAGCATAGTTTTTGTAACACTGTTACATTACAAGAATAATTAATATTTTCACATTATGGCGAGGGTTGGGGTAGACGTTAATCAAATACAATTATTAGTTAAGTTAATGAATACTATAAACAATTCTAGTAAACATCCGGCCTCAGCTGTATCTCTTCTAGCAACAACCGTTACCGAGAAACGATATTGCTTAGCATTAGCAATGTTTTATAATGCTAGCTAATGTTTACATCGCAGTTGCTCTGGGTTTATCAGCGAGTCTGGTTAAATGAGCTGTAAACGGATATGATTGTTGGCCATTACCTGTCTCAGTGTGTCATTTCTCCTCTCAGGTCTGCAGGATGTCTATTGATTTCGACAGCGCTGCTTTACAGACCCAGCAGGAGGAAGAGGAGTATGATCAGGAGGATTATGCCAGAGAACAAGAGGTATCTCCAGTTGCTGAACACATGATTCACAAACACGCATCACACTGACATCTGTCATCATCTGTAGTGAAATCAGTCACATCTGCTGCACTTCATAAGTGGTTAACTTGTATGCAAGAACATCACAAGCTGTGGATAGGGTAAATCAAGTCTAAATGTTGCATATGATGAGGTAAACGCTTAAATATATCACCACACTTTCCTCAGTTGATCACCCTCACAATGCAGGTTTGTTTTTACCTGAAAGTCAACTAATAAAGTTAGTAAATAATAAAGTTACAGTAACTAATAACTTTAATTTTTCTGATTTTGATTGTAATGCGATAATGTGCACCTTTTTGTAAAGCTACTTTGAAACAATTGAATTGAAGACAGAGATTTACAAATTTATATACAGTTGAAGTCAGAATTATTATACCTCCTGAGTTATTAGCCCCCATTTTCTTTTTTCCCCCAATTTCCATTTAACGGAAAGAAGATTTTTTTCAACACATTTCTAAACATGATAGCTTTAATAACTAATTTACTTTACGTTTACATTTTCGTTCGAATTTTAAAGTCACCACAAACTCATAATTGACAGTTCTCATTTGTTTCTGTTTATAAATATGATATATACATATCCATGGGTGGCATTAAAAAAAAACATGTCCTTGTAATTGTAATAAATATGGATGTAACGATTCACCTGACTCACGATTCGATACGATTCACTATACTAGTCTCACGATTCATGATTTAGTCATGATTTTTTTTTTTTTTAACAAAATTATTTGAGACAAATGTAAGGTGAACAAGAGCCCTTTCGTTTTTTTTCTTAAATGCTGCACTGTTGTTTTTTTTTACAAAATAAAATCTTTTCTGCAATAACCGAATTGGAATTTTAAAACAAAATCCAAATTAAAAAGTGAATAATACAAATTAAAGAAAGCTCTTTAATACAAACAAACAAAAACTGACAAGCTGGGATTTAACATTTTTTGAAAGAAAAATCAGCATATCTATGTTTCTGGTATAAGCTGAGGTCTTTGCACATTTACGAAGTCCACTGCTGATGAAAAAACTCTTTCACGGAGGACTGAGATGTCTGGTATGGAGAGGAAAGCCTTTCCTAAACCAGAGAGCAGTGTGTACAGAGGTGGTCAATAGGCCCTCTGCTCCAGAGGACTTGCCACTGGCATAAAATACTGATTATAATATATGATATAATAAGCAAATTATTAAAATATGCATAAACTAAATTAAAAAAGAGAGGGGAAAAAAGGGAACAATCTAATACCTGGTTCTGTAACAGCACAGCTTTCTCTTTCAGTCTGAAAAAACATCTTCACACTTTCATATGAAAACACTGATGGACGATGTGATTTCCGTAATGTTATTACTCGTCAGAGCAAGCGGAGCTGCCAATCCTCCGGTCAGCGTGGTTTGGCCTATTAATAGCTTTTTGCGTATAAACGTCTGTGTCAGTAGTTTTTCACTGTGCTGCATCATATTCATTGTTCTGTTAGTGTAAGTAAACGTCTTTTTACAGTATTTGCACACAGTTTGTATTCCCTTTGTTTGGGCTCCCCTAATTAGGGCATGGGCTCCCCTAAAAACGTGATTTGTGAAATTTTGTGCAGTCTCAAAAAATATTGACCATGTGTTATTTTGACGTGCGGTTTCAGTATTGTGTAATGTGATCATGGATTATTATGTGTAAAACTGCAAAAATATTCATTCATGCATGATGGCGATTTCACCTCACTTAAAAAAAGATAACTGCAAGCTATTCTTGTCATGAGCATCGAGGTGTGGGGGCGCTGCGGAGCAAAGTCCAGGCATGTCAAAGACTGACAGCCAGATGCTTTCATATGGACGTTGAGACACTGCTTATTCATTTTCTGAAACAAATGATGTGACATAGTGTTTTGTATTATTTGCTTTATACAGTAAGGCAATACAATGTTCTTTTTTTTTTTTTAAACATCGTGTCATTGCTGTAAACGTGTTGGACAATTAAGCTGAAAACAGGGGTAAACTTGACAAAACGGAACCCCTTTTAGTGATGTTTCTTTCATTTTCCAATTCGCAATTAAGTTTTACCAGAGTGAAAAGTGAGATCCCATGAAGTTCTATAGGCCTATGCAAAATAAAAAAGCATATGCTGTCCTTAGTGCCATCATCTTGAGCTTATAGAGCGAATAGAAAAATGATAGGCTTCATGACAAGGTTATTTTTGTTAAGTGAAACATATTCGTGTTTGTTGATTTTATATAAATGAATGTATTCCTCTCACAGAAGCACTGCAGGTAAAATTAGACAACGGTGTTCTGTTGTTTAGGCTGCTGTTGTTTGTGCATGTTAAAAAAACAAATCTCTCAAAAGATATTTTCAAGGGTCAAAGAAAGTTATTGATGGAAAACAAGCGCTTTGTAGCAAGAAAGTAAACCAAACTACTTTGTAATATTACAATTATATAAATATTTGTTTTATATTTATAGATTTTTTTTCTTTATATATTGCTGTTTAAGGACAGGGATCCTGTGTCTTATATAACGTACATCATTGTGGTAAAGGACTCTCAAGATCAAAGTGACCCCCCCCTAGAAAAAAAAGTGGGCTCCCCCAAAGGCCATGGTATAGTTCGAACACTGTCTGGCGCACTTCACCCCTGTCATTTACTCTGCCGCCCCACCTCTTGCTTGCCGCTGATGTGCAGGTAAAGCGAGTTTGTGCCTGTAAACACAGCGCCCCTCTGTTCAAAACATGTATCGCGATTTATTCAAATATGTGACGATTCAAATCGGTAGAAATGTTGAATCGATTTTCAACCGACTCACGATGAAACCTTACATCCCTAGTAATAAATGCATATTTTGCTGTAAACTCATTTAAATGAATTGTTTTATATTTCTCCATTGTTTTAACTTCGATTGCATCATTTACATTATATAATTGTTGTTCTTTTTCTCTCTAAAACCATTAAGTACACAGTCTTATGTCTTAGTATTTTGTCTGGTTTTCAAATGGCCTGATTTTCGTGGCTTAAATGCTAGTAATTTATTTGTTGCTGAATAATTAAATCCCCAAAAAGGTATAGAAAATAAGACTTGAACCAACTTGAAGCTCCTCCATGACCCTATAAACTATATAAACTGCTGTTGCCCTGAATGACATTAAGTGGGTCTTTGGTAATTCATCATAAAAAGTGTGTTAGACATAATGTTTTGTAATAATAAAAAAAATAAAAAAACGTGCATTTCTCACATGACCACATTTATTTATTTACAATTTATCCTTCTTTATATTTCCCAAGAAGGTCCTATTGGGATTAACAAAAATTAGACTGTCATGGTTATTAATTTTAGTTAAATATTCTGTTTCTGGTCAAAAGCAGCCACAGTGTTTGTTTTTAAAAAGGCAGATCTTGTCCAATCAGAAGCATCTGTTCTGACTCACCTGACAGCCATCGGCAGCATGAATGAACGTTTGCTGCTATTGGTGCAAGTGCAATGCGGTCAGGTGTGTTTGCTCTCTCATGCAGCCTGTGTTTCCACTGCCCTGAATACTCAACGCTTATTACTGAGAGACAACTTACACCAGTTTATCTCTGAGCAAACATTTACACTGAAGACAATTTCAGGACTACGCTCAGAAGATAATCCTATGCAGTAAAAATTGATGTGCGCATCACATGCACCATCAATTTTTTTTTTCACCGGCTGTTTGTGTTTTCTTTTCCATCAGAAGAGGAATGTTTCTGCTCCAGTTAACTGAAACGTATATTCTGACCCCCACAATGGGCCGACCTCAGTCAGGACAAACGAGCACAGCTTAGTTCCTCGCTTTCTTTTTTCTCGAGTTATTCATATGACTCACTCTGCTGCAATCCAGTATTGCACACAATAGTCCTTCAGTATGTTATTGAGTGCAAACGCTCCTGCTGTAACTCTTTTAGGAGTGTAAATGCGGGAAAGTGTGATCTCCGAGGATGTGCGAGTCATCCAGCAGGAGTTATGGAGGGTGAGTTTGACTGATACTGAGCTGTCACGTCTGCTGTGTATTATCGTTAGGTGAAAGTGACGTGTTCTGGGCTCCTTTAAGAGGCCTCGGGGCCATGTGTTGGTGTGAGAGTTCACATGGCTGTAACCGGGCGGGTGTGTGTTTTTGTAAATGGTTGCTACGGGATCTGCAGTGAATCGGTTGCTCGCACATGCTTGATTCATTTTTCATAGTTTCTCTGTAATGTAAAGAGAAATCTGTTTAGCATTTACATTCAGATGTTAACCAAACACACAAAAAAAATGCTGGGTTCCACACAATCAGTTTGTGTTGGGACAGCTTTAACTTATTTTTTTTTTACAAATTTAAGTGGAATGAACATGAAACAATTAAGATGTCGCTAAAAACCCCTTCAAGAATTGTGTTGTTTCAGCTCATTTTAAATAAAGTAGTTTGAACAAGCAGCAAACATAATATTTTTTGAGGATATATGGATATAGTCTCAAACATATTATGCTATTTGATGTTTATGAACGATTAATGCTGTTTTAAGATATTTACTTTATCTATTTGTGTATTCTTCCCCCTTTTTGTATTTTAGTTTGTGTATTAACTGAGGCTACCAAAAGTTATTAATTTGTGTATTTTTATGTTTCTTTTTTTTAAAGTTTGTCTATTAACTAAGGCTGCCAAAAGTGTGTATTGTATAGACAGAGGGTGAAAAAAATAAAATAAAATAAAGCATGCAAAGTTACTTGAAACAGAGCAATACAAACTAACAAGAATACAAGTAGGTATGGGCCGGTATAAGATTCTGACGGTATGATAACCTTGGGTAAAAATATCATGGTTTTACGGTATTGTGATTACTGCTCTAAAATATATTTTCTTTTTAAATGTCTGGGTAAAAAGCAAAAACGTTTGAACACAATATATTTTATTTTGAGAAACTTAAAATATTTTGGAGCAGTAAACATGTCAGGCTAAATAATTCAAATGAATTATTGACTTCTGCTGTCTTTATTAGTTTGAAAAACAGATTTATTTACAATTTAAAACGGCATCTTTGGATATCTTTTCTGCTGGAAATACTGTTGTCCTAAATTTTTTTAAACAAAACGTAAAAAAAAAACCTTACATATACCGTAGGAATTTTTGCGGTTTTAAAACCTTAACTTTTCCAAACCGCGGTATACCTTGAAAATGGTTATCGTCCCATGCCTAAATACAAGTGTACACATATATGTCCTATTTCGGTGTCCGAATCAAATTACATTGACAAATTATTTTATATACACAGAAAGCACATTATATATGCATTCATAATGTCTACTTTTGCGTTTTAAGTAACTTGTGAAAATAAAATTTCATCAGTAAAATGGATATATTATATCAGATATATACACAAAACAATTAAGTTGTCGCTTAAAAAACCTCAAGAATTGTGGTGTTTCAGCTCATTTTAAATAAGTAGTTTGAACAAGCAGCAAACAGGATGTATGGATATATTTTCTCAAACCCATTATGCTATTTGATGATTATAAATTATTATTAATGCTGTTTTTAAGATATTTACCTCTTTATTTATTTGTGTATTCTCATTTTTTTTTATTGTAGTTTGTCTATAAACTG
The DNA here is from genome assembly GCA_903798115.1 of Danio jaintianensis. NCBI lineage: Eukaryota > Metazoa > Chordata > Actinopteri > Cypriniformes > Danionidae > Danio > Danio jaintianensis. The sequence continues at coordinate 4,786,048 of CAIGQV010019532.1, forward strand.
AGGCTACCAAAAGTTATTTCTTTGTGTATTCTCAGTTTTTATTTATTTATTTTTATTTTAGTTTGTCTATTAACTGAAGGTACCAAAGGCTTCAAGGGTCTCATGTAATGTATAGACAGAGGGCAAATAAACAAAATAATTCATGCAAAGTGACTAGAATTAGAGCAATACAAACTAACATACAAGATTACAAGCATACACATATACACATAGATGTCCCATTTTGGTGTCTGAATCAAATTGCATAGACAAATTATTTTATATCCATAGAAAACACTTTATATGCATTCAAAGTGTCTACTTTAGCGTTTTAAGTAACTTGTGAAAATACAATTTCATCAGTGAAATGGATATATTATATCAGATATATATAGTTTCTCAAACATATTTTGCTATTTGATGATTATGAATGATTATTAATGCTGTTTTTAAGATATTTGCCTCTTTATTTATTTATAATTTTTTAGTTTGTCTATTAACTGAAGGCTAGCAGTGTGTAATGTATAGACAAAAAACTAAATAAAACATGCAAAGATACTTGAATTGGAGCAATACAAACTAACTTACAAGTGTACACATAAATTTCCATTTTGTACCATTGCCTTTGAAATGTGTTCATTTGTAATAAGTGGAAAAGTAATTATGGGATTGTAATATTCAAATTATTAAATGAGTAATTATTGAAAAAGTATTATACTATTTTATTTAGTATTTCTACTTTGTGAAGTACATACAGTAGTAATTTTTTCTTTTTTTCACAGTTTCTGAAAGTTAAACCTTTTTTATTTGAAGTAAAAAAGTGACTGTGTATACATGATATAAGTTTTCCCCACATCATAAGCTGTAAAAGGCAGCTGAAGTGACTCTCGGTTTAGCTTTAGAGATGACGTTCATGTACTTCTATCCTCATACAGTGAGGTGGCAAACACTGAAAGCATCATGTGTACACAATATTTGACACAATATATTTTGATTTATTTCATCCAAAATTTGTCAATGTAAAATTTCCCATGGTAAAAACGTCTGCAAAGGCCATCAGAGGAGATAAAGGCACTTCAATTTGGGTGGCTATAGTCTTGAATGACTCACCAAAATCATATATTAATTGCCGTTTGGCTTTTTAATGGTGTTTGTTTGTTGGTTTAGCTCCACAAGCTCCTGACCGATCTCCCTGATGATATGCTGGATGACAGTGCTGACTGCTCCTCTCCAGAGCTCAACCGCTCCACCTGCAGCCATCCTGAAGACAACAACAGGTACATGTATGACAAATACTATATAAATCGAAATATATGTGAATATTTTTTATTTGTATTTTATATTTTTTTATTTATATGCACACAATATTTGTACATAGTGAGTACACGTTATGTGAATACAAACTTTTATTTTGGATGTGATTAATCGCTTGAAGACTGACCTAAAGTACATGTTTTAAAACAAATCATAAATGTGCTTGTCTTTTTAGACCACAACAGGCCTGGAATGTGCCGCAATGGGAGCATCCAAGACCTTCCCATGAGGAGGTGAGTTTATTAGTTTCAGATATAACAAAAAAAACAGCCTGTTTAATTTAGAGGGTCATTAGCCTTGTTTTCATTGAAAGTTACAAATTTTACTTTGAAAATATTAAATAAACAATTTTTCATTAATTAACTGATTCCATCCCACGTGTTTAAGAGAACAAATGGTCTTTTTTTCTGAGATTTTATATTATTATAAACAGATTATTAATACAAATTATTCAAAGTAAAAGTGACATTTTCTGCAACTAGGGAAACCACTGGAGTTCATTGTTTTTCTCAGAAAATATGTTGAGCTTATGAGTATGTTTACAATAATGTAGCCAAAAACGGAAAAGTTTTTCCCTTGCGTTTAAAAAAAAAAAAAATAGTGAGTTTACCTGACAATGTCTTCAAAATGATCTATGTTTATACACATATGTGAAAATGACCAAAAATGCTGTATTACGAATTCCAGGCTAGTATTTGCCGTATATGTAGGATTATGTTTGTAATGTAAAGTAAATCCAGACTTTCCTGATGAGTTAGCAAACATTTTAGCAACAACAACACTACCCTGTACTCCGCCATTGTTGTTTAATTATCACTGACGGGATGGTGGTGTTTTCAAAAACTTAGTAGCTCGTTTTCAGATGTATGCATTTTCAGTCCCAAAAACTCAATGTTGTGTAAACAAACAGGCAAACGCATAAAAAGTTTCCTGTTTTGGACTGAAAAATGCTGCCATGTAAACAGCCCCTTAGTTGCATGTTGTTGTTTTTTTGTTTTGTTTAGTTTTTTTAACAAACCTGATTTGTTTTACATATATCTGAAAAAAAGTATGCAGGCAACACAAGCAATAACAAATGCTGTTTCCTGTTATGAAAGAGAAAATGGGTACAACACGCACTCTCTCGTTTCAGTCAGCTTTCGTCCGTTTTGTGTGTTCACGCGCAGTTTTTTGGTCCAGACGTGAGCCAACGCGAGGCATCAACAAAGTTGAATTTGGTTGGTGCTAGTTGTTCGGTGTCAGCTAGTTGTGTACCGGCCCTTACACGATACCCCAAGATGTGCATAGAAACATATCGACTGAAAGAATAAAAATGGGCTCGTAGACTGATGCATTTATTCAATTAATCTTTATTTCTATAGCGTTTTTACAATGTAGATTGTGTAAAAGCAGCTTCACATTGAAGTTCTAGTAAATTGAAATTGAAACTGTGTCAGTCCAGTTTTCAGAGTTATTTAATACAGTATCCACTCATGTGTTTTTCTTACTCCTTTGTCTTGCATGTATTTGCAGCACTATGAGGAGTACGCTGAAGGCTCTTATCATGAGGACTACAGCTATAGGAGTCACACGTCTCAGACAAACACTCAACCTCATCACCTCCAGCCCGGGACAGAACATTTACCCACAGCCTGGGACCCACAGAATAACCAGAACTACCAATACCAGAGTGGAGACTACGCACACTCATCTGCAGGCACGGATGAGTCCCACGCCAATGACTTCTCCACTGAAGAGCAGGACTCAGTCCCCCATAATGCACTTCAGCATCGGCGAGGCTACCATGAAGCAGAGGCCCAGGGTCATGGAGAGCAGATCAGCATCACAAACCACATTCAGGTGAATGTCTGGAGATGATCTTTACTTTTTTCTATTTGAAATATGTGTCTGTTTAATAATTGTGCACCTTTTTTGTGAAGGTTTTTAGTAATGGAGAAGCTGTGAACAAACCCACTGACCACTATAAGGCCACTTACCAGCCGCATCAACCTTCAAACCACCCCAAGATGTTTAATCCTCAAGTGACCAATCAGAATGACCACTTTGATCAGCTTCAGAGGGACTTCCTGGACTCGACACAGAGTATAATTCTTTTGTATTTCTCTGTTTAAAATTTAAATTAGGTTAGATAGATTATTATTATTATGCTTGTAAACATTACATCCTTTTGATGTTCCTTATAGAATATTTTTCATGTAAAAATCAGTCTACAGACTTTTCATAGAGAACCTAGAAAGTTCTGGAAGTTTGAGATTTATTACAAGCTGTTCAGACGTTGGTGATTAAATGCTCTTACTTATTCCCTTGAGTGATATTTGAGGAGACTGAAGCGTGTTGTGTGAATGTTGTTCAGATACAGCAGATGGTCAGCAGCTGGCGCAGCTACAGATTTTAAAGCAAGCTCAATCCAGACAGATCGACGAGCTGGAGCAGAAACTGGAGGACTGCAGGAGGAGGATGAGATATGTGGAGCACCAGTTCGCCATCGTCAAAGGTCAGATTAACCACATTAACAAGGATTTAAACTAGCTGCATTAAAATCTGTGTGGAAACAGTTACAAATATTATATTTGGTTGTTCTTTTTATTTTTTCTGCACCAGTTTTTCCCCATTTGACTTAATAAAACGTTAATAATTTATGGGTCCTAACTTTTCATAATATTTTCAAGATAAAAATGGATATTTACTGATGTTTTTACCATGTTATTACTAAATACTTTTTGTTAATTCAATTTTTTTCATCAACTACAGTTAAATCAAATGCAAATAACATATTTTAATATTACATAGAGGCATTAGACTTCATATTTGAATGTCATTACATGAAATCTGTAAGGACATACAATTTGAAAATTAGCATTATTAATATAAAATCAATGAAATTCATTTTTAACTCATGACTTCATAAAACAATCCAAATGTATGGAATCTGCATTTATTTTTCTTTCTTGCAACTCATATCAGTGTTACTATATTTATTACTTGAATAAATATTCAGTTTTAGGTAGTATTATTTATGCTTGATTTGTTTAGGCACATGTGTGTTTGTATTATTATTTCACTGTAATGTTAAAATACTGTATTATTTATTATACACACGCACACACACACACACACACACACACACACACACACACACACAAACACACACTTTTACATATATAAATTATGTTTGATGTAACATAAAAGACTTAACATATATGACATAACATACAGTATATATGCTAACTGACATAACATTGTGCTAATTGGTATGTAAATTCACAAAATATTAATATATATTTTTTAAATGTATAGTTTAGTATTTATTCATCCAAAAGAGTATTTTTGCGCGTCATCAAAAATCAGTTTTGCTAGAAAAAGAGAAATCTGGCCCTTGTTTTTTATACATTTATCATTTTTATTTGTTTCTTTGTACGTTCTTACACTGCAGTGGTGTTTCTTTTACTCTTTTGGTGGCTAAAGAGTGAAATTTGGGTTGTCTTTTTCAAACCATTTTTTTATATTTTAAGCTATTTATCCTATTAAACTTTTGCTATACACCACTTTGGGCTGTCATTCATTTGATGCTAGTTTTGTTATATTTTCTTATTGTCGGTTTTTAATTTGTTTGCACAACACTTTGGTCAACAAAATTCAGCACTAGAATAAAGCAATAAGAAGAAGATGAATTAAACAAAAAAAATGTGTTTTCTGAATGTCTTAAATTTGGTTGTCATACTTTTTTTGTTGTGTGTGTGTGTGTACTGTTTAAGCAATGAAACTTGTCACTTTTTCTCCAGATGAGAAAGACGGGCTGATGGTTTCTCTGAAGGAGTCCAGCATACTTGTGGAGGAGGCGAAAGAGAGAGAAGCTCAGCTGCAGGCCAGAATCAGAGCTCTGGAGAAACAGATTCAGTCTCTCACAGACAGAGAGCAAGAGGTTCAAGCTCATGACTTCCTCATGCACAACATCTATCACAAAAGTACAGTCATGTGTTTGAGGGCTGCACAATATATCCAAGAATGATCAATATCGCAATAATAGTCTATGGAGTATCCATATTAGGGCTGCACGATATTGGAAAAATCTGACATTGTGATATTTTGTTTTTCTGCCATATATATTGCGATATACTTTGTTATACTTGGAAAGAATTTTTGGTCACACTCTATTTAAATGTTAAATTCTTGCTCTTAGCAAACCATTTTGACTTTTGCTTCAATAAACTCCTAATTTGCTCCTTTTTAATAGTTATTAAGGTAGTTTAGGTATTGGGTAGGATTAGGGATGTAGAATAAGATCAAACAGACTATGTGCTTTACGAGTACTAATAAGCAGCAAATATCTCTCCATCACAGCTTTTTTGAGTTGGCTCAACTTTTAACCCAAGTACTGCACTCGACTTGATTTAGGTTGAGACAACTCAAAACCCTCTGCAGCAAGTTGCCTTACAATTTTAAGTTGAGTCAAGTTTTTCTTTTTTTCTTTTCTATTATCATCATCATTATTATTATTATTATTATTATTATTATTATTATTATTATTATTTTTTTTGTGTAGGTTGTTTATCCAAATTTGACCAATCAGATGGGGCCTTTACTATCTTTAACCCCCCCTCTCCAGTCGGTGCAGTTAGGTGAACCTAGAGCTGAAAATAAATACTAATACCAGGGGTCCGTTCTTCGTACCTAACTTAAATGATCCAGGATCTGCAAAATCATCTTAGATCTTTTAATCTTGATAACTGATCTCTGGCTAATGTGGTTCTTCAAACAAGTTCACGAATCAAATTAAAATGTCTGGATAAACTGATCTGAGATCTCTGCATGTGTTGTGAAGGACAGATTTGTCGATCCTCGAAATCATGATCAGCAATGTAACGATTGGCTGATGGCACAGCAGCGTAATGACATCATCTGGTTAACTATTCATGTGAGCAAAATTACATAAAATTTGTAGTAAACGGTTTGTTAAAAATGATACGCAGTAACTTTGTGTTGTGGGCTGCAGACTTTACACTTTCATGTGTCAAGAGTATTTAGCAATTTATTTAGTTTTACTTTTAGAGCGAATTTTCTTTATTATAGTAGCCTATTTAAGTTGCTTAATAAATGGCTGTTTAAATTAATTTTGCATCAAAAAAGCATTTTGATATCGGTAAAGGTGTCTGCAACTTTTTAGCGGCATGCTATCTGTCAAAACGTGTGCATGACTGCATAAATTATTATTCCTTTCCTTTAAAAAATTAGAATATTGGACATGTCCATTATCATACACAAATTGTACTAAAGCTGGGTCGGTACCTTTAAAATAGTATGTGTTTGTATCTAAAAAGTCCATATTAGCTAATGTTCTCTGTGAACCCCATGGGGAGAGAACACGCCGTTTATTTCGGAGTGTAGATTGCATAACAGTTTTATTTAGAATAAAAAAACAACAACTTATATTTAAATTTATATAATTTATTTCTATTTTCCCCAGTGTATGTAATCTATAGGCTACTACTGTAAGAAAATGTCAGCATTCGGTACATACTTTCAGTATTACCTTTGCTTGAAATGACCCGATCTAATTCTGTTTATATGAAATAAGCCTGCTCCTGAGCAGGTTTTAACTACCAGAACTGTTGCTATGACAACAACACTCTGAGTTTTGAAGAGCGAAACGATCCTGGATCATGTCAAATCGTCAATAATTAAATCCAGCTAATTGAGTAATCCACGTACGAAGAACTGACTGACCCCTGGAGACAAGAGAGGAAAATGACAACAGCCAATAAGAATCAGAGTTTCCACCGAGGTTTTCATTCATGCGTCGTGTTTTCAAGTCTAAATGTTTTTTTAAGTTTGTTTTTTTTTTAGATTTAATTAGCTCAGAAAAATAGCTTTTACCTGTTTATTTTAGTATGATCATAACATAAGTAACAAAAAAAAATTAATTAATTGCTGTTACAATAGCGTTTTGCACGTTAGTTATATCGTAAGAAATATTTTTATCGCAACACTCAACAACAATATCGCTTATTTTCCCAGTATCGTGCAGGCCTAGTTTGAGGCTTCCTAAAATACAGAAGAGTGAGTGGTAAAAACACTGTGTGATATCTCTACACTGTTAAAAAATGTTGAGTTCCACACAATCGATTTGTGTTGGGACAGCATGAAGGAATCTGCTTGCCAAGTCGTGACGTATGGAATACTGTTTACGGGTCCAAGCTGCTACTCATTTGAATTGAGAAAATTTTCGTTTATGACCACTTTTTAGTCATATTGCACATTAAAGTAAATTTTATATGAAATCATGGTGTACACAGAAACCAATATTTGAACAATTTACAAAAAATTTTGCACTTTCTGCCTATCGGATGTTAGGCATGGATATATATATTGCGATCGTGATTTTCGAAAGCATTATATCGCTTTTACGAACATTTATTATTACCATTTGTTGAGCCTCCCATACAGTTTGATATAGCGCTTGGACCCGGAAGCCGCTTCGCCTGACGTCACACTTAACAAGCGGATTAAGTTAACTTATTAGTTTTTACAAATATAAGTGGATTAAACATAAAATAGCTAAGTTGTCCCCAAAAAAACTCAAGAATTGTGTTCCGTTTTAAACAAGTAATTTAAACAAACAGCGATCATCATTTTCTGAGTGCAGTAGGAAAATAAATGTGTTTGTCCTCAGATAGTAAAGCAGCAGCATGTGGCCGAGGCAGCGATGGACAGTATGAAGCTGCAGATGGTGGAGTTGTGCCGCTCGGACACACTCACTCGAGCACGAGAGCAGTACGACAGAGACACGGCTGCTATCCGGGAGCAGTATGAAGCTCGACTGCTCACCCTGCAGCAGACACTAGACGCCCAGTCGCAGAGTCTAGACGAGCAGGTCAGAGAGATGGATCCTGAGTGCCCTGATATACTTGCAAAGTTCATTTTTTTTTACTTGGGGCTAAAAAGAAGCTCAAAAATAACTTGAACAGGAAAATTGTTACTAAACATGACAACCAGTGTTAACTTGTTACTGTAATTAAATTACTTTTCTGCTGAACCGTAATTAAGTACAGTTGCTTATAATATACTTGCTTTAAATACTGTACTTAAACGTAACTGTTCTATCTAAATCAAGAAATCAATTAGAGAAGCAGAGTAATATACTGTATTTTGCAGAATAATTATATTTTCCAACTGAATAAGAACATTCAAATCATTTATCAAGACAATTGCATATGCTTCAGAAAAAAATAAGGAAATTAGTTCAAGACTATATAAGGTATAAATTCAGAAAAGCAGAGTAATATATTGCCTTTTTGTAGAATAATTGTATTGTTTCAACTAAATAAGAACATTCAAATCATTTATCAAGACAATTGCATATACCTCAGAAAATTCATGAGGTATAAATTCAGGGAAGTAGAGTGATGTTTAAATTTCATAATGTTCAAAAGTGTTGACATGTGGATTTTTAGTATTGAGTAAAGTCATTAAATTACTTGAGTAACTAAGTTACTTTTCATACAAAGTAACTAGAAAAGTAATTTAAATACAATTTTAAACACACCTCGTGTTTGTATAATATCGAGTTCAGACTGCATGATTTTCAAAGTAGTCGCGTCACAGATGTTTTCACACTGCATGACTATCTGGGGCAGCGTTCCATCGCTGCCGTGTTTACACTGCAAGATGGATCGGCTACAGGGGGTTTCACACTGCACAATAGGAGAATAAATTTTTACACTTTACAATAGGAGAATCGCCGACAACTTTGTCTCTGTCCGCAAACTACGTCTCACAACCAAATACACGCGAGAAGTGAGATGGAAACAACGCGAGGTCACGTAGTATATCTTTTGTTATTAACTACATAATGAGAAAGAAGCCTTTAGGGGGGTAGAAAATTCACTTATTTTGCTCACCTGGCCTTTGAAGGGAATTCACAATTTCTCTCAAACTTTTTTCTTTTTTGACCCGGTTGTGGTATTGCTCAAATGACACGTCAAACAGACACGAGTGCTCCTACCAAATTTACACTAGTTTTTCCTCCATTTCTTGGGTCCAAATAGACCGAAAAGAAGCCCTTTTATCATCTCCCCCATCCTCCCGCTGGCCTGCAGATACCCATACTAGTGGATGCTGCTCTCTCATTGGCTGTAGGTGATCGCCAATGTTATTTTCAATCAGAACACATTTCAAACGGCATGATTTGAATCGCCGACAGCTCCAGATATTTAGCATGCCAAATATCTCACGTGTGTCAGCGACTCATAGGCGATTCTCTCAGATGGCGTCTTTGATAGTTCACACTGTGGGATTGTTACTCACAAGAACGAGCACCGATTTGCCTGTGATTTCAGACATTTGTCAGGTTTTCAAAACCTGTCGCAGAGTCAAAATCGGGGCTAAAATCATGCAGTCTGAACTCGGCATAACTTGGATTCATTTTCCTAATTTAAAGCTCGACTGAAAACCCACTTATTTAGATTAGCTTATCTTACATGATTACTTTTTTTATAATTTGATTGTACAATTTTATTGTTGTCATTTTGTAACTGCTGATTCTTTTATGGTTTATTTATTTAAATTTTTGTATTTCTTATGTAGGGTGATATTGATTTGTTTGAAAGGCACCTCAAATAAAATGTATTATTATTCTTTTTATTTTATTTTTTTATTATTATTAAAGACGTTTATTGTGATTTATATTGAAACTGACATTTAAGCATATTTTTAATTCACAATTTAATTCACAATTTCAGTTTGCTCAATCTAAAGCTCAAGATCAGCTCTCCTCTTCACAAGTGTTTACTAGCCTAAATCAGTTGTTTTTTCTAGTTCTGTCAAACATACTCCAAAAATTAATTTTGCCTAATTTTGTTCTACATAACCATAACATAACTAACACCTTTTTCTTCATATACAAGCGGGCTCAGCAACTGGAATCTTTTTGGCTCAACACTTCCGGTCTCATTCACTTCCATTGATTTTTAGATGTTAATAACAGCTCATTCTGCTGCTTCATGTTGCAAACTGATATTTACTTATTATATTATTCTTCTTTTTATGAATAGTCATGAACACACTTTTTTGTAGAGGAAGTAGTTTGACCGTTTTCTGCCATTTATTAGTCCCAGTCATTTCTCCCATAGGAAACTGAATCTGATGTTCTAAAACAATCGTAAAAACACTTTTTTTTTTTTTTTAGGGTCAATCGTGTATTATATTGGTGCCATGTGTGCTGAAGAGGGCAGCACAGGCCTGTGGATTTACCGTGTGTGTGTGTGTGTGTGTGTGTGTGTGTGTGTGTGTGTGTGTGTGTGTGTGTGTGTGTGTGTGTGTGTGTGTGTGTGGGTGTGTGTGTGTGTGTGTGTGTGTGTGTGTGTGTGTGTGTGTGTGTGTCAGGCTGAGGCGGGTCAGCGGCTGATGGATCAGGTCCGTCAGCTGGAGCGTCAGAGGGAAGAGGATCAGATGGACAGAGCCTCGGTCATCAACACCCTCACGCAGCGCCTGGAGGAGAGCCAGCAGCAGTGTGCCAAACTGCTCCACACTGGTATGTGGCACCCGCGCGCTTCTGTTTATGTTTACTGCTGCTGGAGTAATCAGTGGAGTGGGCCAGGAGTCTTTCTCTCTTGCAGTTGGAGCAGTTCAGCTAAACTACTGTACAGTGACTGAAGCAACAAATGAGAATTGGTGTGGGGGGGGGGAATAAATGCTCTCATTTATTTAGCTTATTAGAGGGTCTGTTTTTGTTTGAGTTCATTTAATAGAATATTTGGAATTTTAAACATTGTCTTATTAAAAACAAAGTGATAATAATAATAATAATAATAACACTATGTTAATAACAATAACACATTTTATTTTCAAATTATAACATGAATTGTGTATATTTATTTTGCATATATAAATACACACATGCAGGCATATATTTGAGAAAATTTGTATTTAGATATTAAATATATATTTATATGATGCAAATTATGTATATATTTAAATATCTATGTAACACAATTGTTTTGTATAATTTTATTTCTATCTCGTGTTTAATGCACACACATATTATGCCAAAACAAACTTTTATTTTGGAATGCGATTAGTCTTTGCCCAGCACTAGTAATAAAAGAAATAATTTTGAGATAATAAAGTGTTGAATTTAGTTTAAATCTAATAGTTACATGAATTATAATAATAAAAAAAATGAATATCGTTTTTGTTTATTTACATTTTATTTTTCACTTTTGTTCCCCATAAATATTCTCTTTGAACTATTATGTTAGTTTTTAATAAAATGAAGTATGTTTCATTTTTAAAAAAATTAAATGTGATAATAATGTGTATTTTAGTGAAGATAAAAAAAAATCTAATTGTTTAGCGTTTTTATAATATTTGAGATTTTTATTATTATGAAATTCTCTTCTTTCATTAAGCACATTATTATTTAATAGACTTATTTTTTATATTGTAAAGAAATTATTGTAAAAATTAAGCATTTTTTCATCTAAAAAATAATTAAATTTGTTGTTTTTATGTTCCCTTTACCTTGTTGTTGTAAGTATTGCTTAATATAAAATAAATGAACATTTTGTTACGTTTTCTAATAATTATATTTTGTTATTTTTTTCTTGTACATTTTCTTTTGAATAATCCATATTCAGTACATTTGTACCCCATCATATTCCCCAGCAGTCAGTCATCTGCCATCATGTTCTCAGTGTCTCCTGTAATGAATGCATTGAGGAAGATCTGCCCTCCCCTGTGCCTGTTACATCTTTCTGAAAGCTTCTTTTATTCCCTCAGGCTCTGTGCAGGAGATGAGCCAGTTACAGATGAAGCTCCAGCAGGCCCAGTCCGCTCGTACCATCAGTGAAGACATCAGCAAAGCCCTGCAGGTCAGCCAGTCCGCCGCTCTCTGACAGGGTCATTAAAGGGATAGTTCACACAAATGAAAATTCCCTGTTAATTACTTCACCCGCAGGTAGGCATGGGATGATAACCAGTTTCAAGGTTTACCGCGGTTTGGAAAAGTCAAGGGTTTAAAACCGCTAAAATGTTTTGTTTTATCGTTCCTACAGGTGTTTTTTTTGTTTTTTTTACATGTTTTTACAAATATTTTATTTAGATTTTTAGGGCAACGGTATCTCCAGCAGAACAGGACCCTCCACATCAAAAGCTACTGGTCAACTCACGATTCAGCAAACATCTGAAAAACAAAAATCACTTATACACCAACATCCAAGCATGCTATAGATCTGAACAGTGCAGTGGCTTTACTTTACATCCAAAATAAAAGAAATCTAGCCAAAGTTGTCTTTTCAAATTGTAAAGAAATCTAATGAGAATAGCAGAAGCCAATGATTTGTTTATATTATTTAGCATAACATGTTTACTGTTCCAAAATATTTTAAATGTTTTTTTTATAAAATCAATTGTGTTCAATGGGGGAAAAAGTTGTTGTTGTTGTACCCAGACATTTTAAAAGAACATATTTTAGAGCAGTGATCACAAAACCGTGATATTTTTATCCAAGGTTATCATACTGTAAGAATCTTATACCTACCCATAGATGTTGTTGACTTTTTTTTTTGTTTTCTTTAGTAGAACGTTAAAGAAGATTTTGAGCTGAATCTGTGGTCCTTGGTGATTCATATAATGGCAGTGAATGGTGACAGGTTTTTTAGATGAAAAATACATCACAAGACATCAGTGTGTCATTAGGAGCCGTGGCTATTGATTTTGACTCGTTTGTATGATTTGGACTCGTTTGTATGTGTTTATTTTTAATCTAAAAAACCGGTCACCATTCACTGCCATTATATACAGTTGAAGTCAGAATTATTGGCCCTCGTGAATTATTAGCCCCCCTGTATATTTTTTTCCCCAATTTCTGTTTAACGGAAGAACACATTTCTAAACATAATAATTTCTAATGACTGATACTTGATATTTTTCAAGATATTCAGCTTAAAGTGACATTTAAAGCCTTAACTAGGTTAATTATGCAAATCATTGTATAACAGTGGTTTGTCCTGTAGACAATCAAAAACAAATATTGCTCAAGGGGGCTAATAATATTGATCTTAAAACGATAAAAAAAACCCTGCTTTTATTCTAGCCGAAATAAAACAAATAAGACTTTCTCTAGAAGAAAAAAAATTGTAGGAAATGCTGTGAAAAATTCCTTGCTCTGTTAAACATCATTTAGGAAATATTTGAAAAAGAAAAAATTCACAGGAGGTCTAATAATTCTGCCCTCAACTGCATATCACCAAGGACCACAGATTCAGCTCAAAATCTTCTTTAATGTTCTACTGAAGAAAAAAATAATAATCTCCTGCATCTTGGATGACCTGCGGGTGAATAAATTAACAGGATATTAAAATTTTTGGGTGAGCTATCCCTTTAATATATGGAAATGCTAAAGCCGAAAATGGTAATGCTTGTGTGTTTCTTCTGTTAACAGGAAGAACTGAGTGAACTGAAGGAGCAGATCAATCTGTACGAGTCTGCCATTAAACACGGAGCCCTGGAGTCTAATGGAGACTGGGAGAACCAGCTGTCTGAGTCCTACATGGACCTGGGGATCAAGAAGTCCAAGTGGAGAAATGGACGAATCCACAGGTATTGCACTGAAGTGATACGAATAATTAAAGGGATAGTTCACGCAAAAATGAAAATTTACTCACCCTTATTTGGTTCCAAACCTTTGAGTTTTTTTTCTGTTGAACACAATAGAAGATATTTTGAAAAATGTTAGAGACTTGTAACCATTGACACCTATAGTAGGAAGAACAAATGCTATGGAAGTCAATGGTTGCAGGTTTTCAGCATTTTTCAAAATATCTTCCTTTGTGTTTATCAGAAGAAAGAAACTCAAACAGGTTTGTGATAAGTGAAGGGAGAGTAAATGATGATCTGATCAGGATTTATGAAAGCAGCATTTGTTGATACTTTCTTAGTTTGAAGCCTTAATTTTATCATATAGCATTATCATATCAGCAATTTTTTGACATTAATATTTTAATTCAGCAAGGACGCATTAAAGGGATAGTTCACCCAAAACTGAAAATCATTTATTCACCCTTTACTTTTTCACAAACCTGTTTGAGTTATAAGTTATTACCTGTATTTTGAAGAATGTTTCATTGACATCCATAGTAGGAAAAACATCTCCTATGCAAGTCAATGGTTACAGGTTTTCAACATTTTTCAAAATAACTTCTATTGTGTTAAACAGAAGAAAGAAAGTTTTGGAATGACTTGAGATTGAGTAAATAGTGAGAATTTTCGTTTTTGGGTGCACTGTCCCTTTAAATTGATCATAAACAACAGTGCAGAGTGCAAATATCTACAATTTAGTTATGAATTATATACAATGTTCTATCTGAAACATCCTTATTGCTGATCTTCAAAAATGAAACTGAAAAGTTGTAACATGATTACATTTTAATATATTTTTGATTCAATAAATGTAGAGTGTAAGTGACTCTTTAACAGATTTTAAGCTGTAGTTAATATATATATATATATATATATATATATATATATTTTTTTTTTTATTTTATTTTTTTTAAGCAGGCCTGCACAGTTAGTATCCATATTAAAACTGTAATATGGAAAAAAAAAAATTTTATTTGAATGTACATTGCATAATTTATAAAATTTTTACCTGGTTTAGAACAACAAATATATATATTTTTGAACTTCATTCATTTATTTTTTTAGCTGGGCAAATTCAAATGCTTGAGACTTTAAAGGGATAGATCTTTACTTGTTCCAAACATGTCTGAGTTTTATTTTTCTCTCGAACACAGAAGAAGATATTTTAAAGAATATTGGAAACTTGTAACCATTGACTTCCATAGCATTTGTTTTTCCTACTATGGAAGTCGATGGTTACAGGTTTGTAACATTCTTCAAAATATCTTCTTCTGTGTTCGAGAGAAAAAGAAAACTCCTAAAGCTACCCTTTGAGTGCATAAATATTCATTTCTGGGTGAACTATCCCTTTAAATCTCTAATAGTAATTTTAATTAATGCAGTTGTTTCCCTGTGCTATTGAAAATGGTAGAATTGAAATTCCAGTTTTGTGAGAACACTAAGATTAACTTTTGTGTTCCAGCACACCTCATATTTCAGACTCGAACCTGAAGGAGGACGTGGTGCGCGAGCTGAAGATTGAGCTGCAGCGATGCTTGAGTCACTTGAAGAGCAAACGGCTGAAGATCTCCGAGCTGCAGGAGGAACTGAGACGCTCACACAGCAGAGCAGAGACGCTGCAGACGCACATACAGCAGGCTGACAGGACCATAGCAGGCTCTCAGGTCAGACACCAGTGAGTGTGCGCGCGTGTGTGTGCGCGCACGCGTGTGTGTGTGTGTGTGTGTGTGTGTGTGTGTGTGTGTGTGTTTGATCTGCTGCTGTAGATGCTGGACTGTCACTCGTGTGTTTGTTTGTGTGTGTGTGTGCGTGTGTATGTATGTTTCTTTGTTTTTGTGTGTGTGTGTGTGTGTTTGTTTTTGTTTGCTTGTTTGTTTGTGTGTGCGTATGTATGCATGTTTGTTTTTGTTTGTGTGTGTCTGTCACTCACATGTTTATTTATTTGTGTGTGTGTGTGTGTGTGTGTGTGTGTGTTTGTTTTTGTGTCTGTATATGTTTGTTTTTGTTTGTTTGTTTGTGTGTGTGCCTGTTTGTTTGTGTGTGTTTGTTTGTGTTTGTTTTTGTGGGTTTGTGTGTGTGTCTGTCACTCACATGTTTATTTGTGTATGTGTGTGTTTGTTTGTTTGTTTTTGTGTCTTTGTGTGCGTGTGTGTCACTCACATGTTGTGTGTTTACTGCAGGTGAGGGAGAGCAGCTTGGAGAAACAGCTAGAGGCATCTCAGGTCACCGGCGGCCTGCAGGAAGAGCTCCGCAGACTGCAGGAGGAGCGGCGGGTCCTGCAGGAGAGACTGGAGGTCTGCTGGATACCTTTGTGTTAGAGGACTTTTTTTAATCCTGGATCAGTGTTGTTTAATAAATCTGTAATTTGTTATTTAAAATGAAGCTGAAATATATCATATTTATAATCTAGTAAACATTTTTTTTTTTTTAATTCATTTTTTTCCACTTAAAATATATTAAAGGGGTGGTCCACTATGATATCATATTTGAAACTTTAGTTGATGTGTAATGTAGCTGTGTGAACGTAAACAACATCTCTAAATGCAAAGTGAGACATTGGCTTTTACAGAGATAGCTTAGTAAAGCCTACAGTGAACAAAGTTTGGAGACTACAAAAAAGAAATCCCAAATCCCAATCACAAACGCTTTAGGTTACGCGCACACACCCAAAACAGCGAAGGGGCGTGGCCAGATGTGCTGTAATGTTATAGCAGAGAAAGCTAAAATGCCGTCCAAATGCTGCTATTTCCACAGAGCTTCTTCTGTTTCTGTATTTGGGCTTCCAGAGGACACGACACAAAGAGAGAAGTGCTTACAATTCAATTTTAATTATGTTCCAGAGAATTATAAAAAAGATATAGCTAGCATTTGACAAAGGACAGCTTACAGAATCTCTCCCAGTTCAGTGCTGGCTTCGGCTAAAAACTCCTCCAACCATAATAGAAGAAGCTGTGGATTGTGAGCCACAACCTATTTACCTTTTATAAACCTATAAGTATTTTTATTTGTTAAAATTGATCTATTATATGCATAGTTTGTAGCGTTAATGGTATGTTGTAGCGAGGACGTAAACAAGGATGTAAACAACGGGAAATGCTGTTTGGCAGCATAAAAAATTTAGCTACAAACTCATATTTATCTGTCAAACCGCTGTAAACACACAATCTTCAGCAGCGCTGCAGTGTCTCTCTATGCAGACGCTTTCAGTGTCTCTATGCAGACGCTTTCAGTGTCTCT
>CAIGQV010019532.1:4803223-4845806 GCA_903798115.1 Danio jaintianensis
CGCTTTCCTTTCGTGTTCTACATCTTAAATGACGAACTCGCAAAAGATATGTGAACGTTTTATATTACTTACACATTCTTATAACGCGAATATATGTGAAAGACAATTGTCAGATTTTATTTTAGAGAGCAGGCGTGAGGTTCAGCTGTGTCCTCTGTGTCATTTTCTGTCTGATTCAGGCACAAACTGATACGGCTAACAGCCACTCTGACTGACAGTGTTTACACAACGCAAAAGCATGTTAAAATCTTAACATGGATAAAATGTATAAAACAAATCAGACTAATTGAGATTCAGTTGTTGTTGTTGTTGTTGTTATTATTATAATAATAATAATAATAATAATAATAAACTAAAACTAAAATAGTTATATAGAATAGGGCTGGGTGATTAATCGAAATTGACATTCAGAATCTATGATCGATCAAAATTTTCAAGGTCAATATTTTCAATTACTTTCCCTACTGTGTGTGGAGTCACGTGACCCTGCTCTGTTAAGGCTAAGTTATACTTATAATATTATGATTTATACTTATTATATTATTCTTCTGCCAAGCGCACGTGTACAGTCTGGAGCAGCCTTCGCATAGCCGCTTTTCAAAAAATGTAACTACACATCACAGCGACGCATAGCGCAAGCTTTGTGATTGGTTGGTTTGGTAGTGGTGACGAGGGTGGGCGGCGCAGAGAGCTGCGTTTTAGGCAATGTGTGTTTTAATTTCAGTTGTTCAACGTTGATGTTCAATAAAGAATCATAGATAGTAGATGGTGTGTGTTTCCTTCAGCTATTTTAAAATCAAGTAATGCACCCGTCATTCAAACATCTCTCACTTGTAATATGTGAGCATATTTACTGTACAAAACCTGTCAGTGAAATATGAGGGCAAAAACATAAAATAAATAAATAAAATAGTTGTTCATTAATTGTAATCATTAATTTTGATTTTAGACCAAATCGCCCAGCCCTAATATAGAAAGTACATCAAACTGACAAATGCGCTTAAAAATATTAAATATCAAAAGACTAATCCAGAATAATACTAAAATTATTAACTTTGGTGTACTAATTTGTTCTAAAAGTCTTGAGTATCCTCCGTCATCACCTTTATTGTGAACTGCAGGCTCTGGAGAAGAGGAATCAGGAGCTGAAGCAAAGTGAAGACAAACTGAAGGCAGTGAACTCTGAACTCTGCACTAAGATGAGGGAGATGATCCAGGAGCTGGACCAGGAGAAGCAGGAGGCAGCAGAGAGGTCACAGGCTCACTCGTAATGCTGATAGACCAGGGCATATATACTGATGCTCCTTCTGTTTGCTCATCATATGTGTGTGTTTGTGTGTGTGTGTGTGCGCACGTGCGATTGTTTTTTTTTGTGTGCATTTCTGTGTGTTGTGTGTGTTTGTCTATTTTTGTGTGCATATTTGTGCATGGGTGTGTTTGCGTGTGCTTTTGTTTTTTTGTGTGTGTGTGTTCGCACGTTTGTGTGTGTGTGTGTGTGTGTGTGTGTTTGCATTTGTGTGTGTTTGTGCATGTGCATGCATTAGTGTGTGGTTCTATGTGTGTTGGTGTTTGTTTTTGTGTTTTGTGTCTGTATGTGTTTGTTTGTCTGTGCATGTGTTTGTGTGTCTGTATTTTTGTGCATGCGTGTGCTTTTTTTTGTGTGTTTGTGCATGTGTGGGTGTCTGCGCGCGCATGTCTATATTGGTCTTTGCGTACGTGCATGTGGGTTTTGTTGTGTGTTTTTGTGCGTGTTTGTGTGTTCGTGCGTGCGTGTATGTGTGTGTATGTGCAGGAATGAGAGGACTCAGCAGCAGTTCAGAGATGATGTGGTGAATGGTGTCCGTGAGCAGCTCACACAGGAACACACAGCTCACATCCAGCAGCTCAGCAGCCAACATCAACAACACATCCAGCAGCTCCAGTACTGCACCTGCACACACGCTCTCCTTCAATATACACTCATAATCAACATGCACACATGCTCACCTTCAGTATATATACTCATAACGAACATGCAGATTATTAATATTGTGGCCTCTTTAAAATACAGTCAATTATTTCTTATTCAATCTTTTCAAGCATATTTTAGGACTATTCAAATTTCTGTATTAGTGGTCGTTCATCAGCAGCAAGACTTAAAAGAATATCTGTTTTCAAACATGAACCTTTTCACATGTTAAACTTTCCTACGACATTGAAAATTCTGTGACTGTTTATTAGGGGTGTAACGGATCATGGTTGATCCGTGATTCTTACAGATCACAACCCATGGTTCGGAACACACGTGGCCCGCGGATTAATACTTTTTTTTTACTTGTAGATTAATCTTAAATTTGTAACGATCACAGAGAGATCACCTCTCGTGTCATTCAAATCACATGTATGAAAGCATTTAGGCTTTCCTGTAAAATATAATGATGATTTGGGATGTGGTGGGTTTCAATAAAGGTGTTTTCTGTCACTACTTGTTATGGTAAAGATTAAAATCACCGTCATATGCAGTTAACTTGACGCTCAAAAATGAAGGTTGTAGGCAGCAATTACATTATTTAACAAATAGGTGGCGACAACCAGCCATCAAAAATATGCCACTGAATAATTCTTCAAAAATGATCCATCTATCAATGAAACATGAAGTTTTATGAGTGAATAAAAAATAAATATGGGTTGTACAAATTATAATGTTAGATTTCTACATTTAGCGTTATCAGCAACAGTAGTAACAGTGAATTTTTCACAGTACTGAATATTTCACAATTTCTTTTTATTCAGCTGGTTATTTCTTCATTTTATTTTTAATACAATTACAGGTTCGAAGTTCTGTTTGCTAAAACCAAAAGTTTCTTGCATTGCTGTTTTTGTAATAAATGCAAAGCAAATGACATTTGTCTCCTCCCCTTTTTGGCTGATCAGAAAAATGGTCCGATCCGTGACAAAAAATTTATAATGTGATCCGAACCGTGAGATTTAATGCATATAATAGCGCATTAAAATCAAAAGGCAAAATGATTTTATTAACAGTTAATACCTAATAAAAGTTTTTAGCTTTTTTTAAACTTAAATTTATCTATAATATGGCCATTTCTAACAGTTGATTTTAATGAATTAATTAACGTATACTAATGAGAACTTTAAATTTACCTGTTGTACTTTATCATCTTTGTAATTTGTCAATTACACCTTTTGTAATTTCATTCATTCATTTTCCTTCGTCTTAGTCCCTATTTATCAGGGGTCGCCACATCGGAATGAACCGCCAACTATTCCAGCATTTGTTTTACGCAAGCGCATGCCCTTCCAGCCGCAACCCAGTACTAGGAAATACACATACATTCTCACATTCACATACACACACACACACTATGGCCAATTTAGTTTGTTCAATTCACCTATAGCGCCTGTCTTTGGATTGTGGAGGAAACCGGAGGAAACCCACGCCAACACGGGGAGAACATGCAAAGTGCACACAAATGAGAACTGACCCAGCCGGGACTCGAACCAGCGACCTTCTTGCTGTGAGGCGACAGTGCTAACCACTGAGCCACCATGACGCCCCTTTTTTAATAAATTTTTTTGTTATTATAGCTGTTATAGAAATCTTGTTTGCAGCGTAGGTCAGTTTTGTGATAATAATAAAAGCTTCAGCATTTAAACACAACAAGAAAACTTGATACCGGCCAGAACCCTTATTGCACCACACGCTCACTTGTTACACAAAAAAAGAATCTGGTTAGTTTGTGATGGATTCTGACTTTCATTAACACCGTCTCCATCCACAGGTCAAAGCTGGCGGATCTCGGTCAGGAAGTGTTAGCGGTGCAGGAATGCTACATTGCGGTTTGCAAAGAGAAGGACAAGTTGGAGGAAAATCTCCACAACATACTTGAAGAAGAGAGGACATCGAAAGAAAAGGAGGTCAGGACTAGATGATGAGTTTGAGTCGTTTGTTGTGTATTTTTATGTATTTTATAATTGTTTGCTTGGTTCATTTAAGGAATTGTTTTTGTTTGTATTTCTATTTTATTTTAATTATTTAAATAATGTTTTTTTTTACTAAACTTATAATAGTTTATATTGTTTCATTGTTTTTTTTAATGTGTGTACATTTTTGTTTAATTACTTAATCGAATTGAAATGTAATAGAAATTTATGTTAATAATAATGATAATAATGTATTAATGATTAATATATTTTAATATATTTATATTAGTTTGTATTTTTAACACGTTATTTATATTTACTAATATAAATAATCAATTTGACATCAATTTGTTTAATATATTCACATTAGTTTTAGTAATTAGTTATTTAAATTAAGTAATTATTTTAGTATAAATGTAATTTTAAACAAATTACACTTTCCCCTTATTTAACAATTAGCTTGTTAGCTATTTTTAATAATTTAATTGCTATATATTTTTTATTCATTCATTTAATTGTTTATACATGTTATTTCAAAGTGTTTTTACGATTACAATTTTTTAATGGAAATTTTTAATTAATATCTATTTAATTATTAAGATTTTATCCAATTTATGTTTATATCCTTTTATATCCTTATAATTATTAAACATTTTTATTATTTTACACACCTTATCTTGAACTGTTTTAACTATTCATTTAATTAGTTAATTGCTTATATTTGTTTAATATATTAAAATTAGTTTTAATAATTAGGTATTTAAATTAGGTAATTGTTTTAGTATAAATGTCATTTTAAACTCATTTAATTGTTTATACATGTTATTTCAAAAAAATAAATGAAATTAGGATTACATTTATTTAGAATTTTTAATTTAAATATTTATGTCTCAATATTTAATAATAAAAACTAAATCAATTTATATATTAATATCCTTATAACTATTACACATTATTTGCATTATTTTACACACCTTAGCTTTAACTGTTTGAACTATTTAGCTAGTTAGTTAATTGGGTAACACTTTAACTAACGTTAACTATTGGACCATTATTCTAGTGTATTTACTAACATTAAGTATGATTAATAAATGCTTTACAAGATTATTCATAGTTCAACATTTACTAATGCATTATTAAAATGCGGGGTGGCACGGTGGCTTAGTGGTTAGCACTGTCGCCTCACAGCAGGAAGGTCACTGGTTCGAGTCCCGGCTGGGCCAGTTGGCATTTCTGTGCGGAGTTTGCATGTTCTCCCCCTGTTGGCGTGGGTTTCCTTCGAGTGCTCCGGTGTGTGTGAATGTGAGAGTGTATGGGTGTTTCCCAGTACTGTGTTGCAGCTGGAAGGGCATCCGCTGTGTAAAACATATGCTGGATAAGTTGCCGGTTCATTCCGCTGTGGCGACCCCTGATAAATAAATGGACTAAGCTGAAGAAAACTATTAAAATCCGAAGTTGTGCGTTAACATTAGTTAATGCACCGTGAGTTAACATGAACTAGCATGAACTAAAATTATTATAAAGGTCTCGTGAAATTAAAATAAAGATTTTTAGATGTTCAAATCAGTATGTTAGTTTTAAGGATATCTATTAGCTAGTGTGCTAAAATAACACGCTCAAAAACATGTAGTAAATGTGTTACTAATTGTTGGTTCATGTTAGTAAATACATTAATGGACCATTATTAAGTGTTACCGTTAATTGCTATTGTATTTGTCTAGTTTAATATTTTAGACTCTGTTCTGAGAGTTAGACATCTGGCTGTGAGAAACAGTTTGCTGTTGTTGTTTTTAGCTGAAGAGGCGAGAGGAGACTGAAGCCGCTCTGGAGAGACTGAGGGCCGATCTGGAGCTCCAGCATCAGCAGGACGTTTCTCGGCTCAAAGCCCAGTGGGAGAAACACACACAGGCTGAGCTCGAGCTGCGGGTCAGAGAGCAGCTGGAAACAGCCAGGAAGAGCTGGCAGGACGAGCAGGAGACGGTTAGTGATGATCTTCAATGATCCCTACACTCCAAGCCAAGACAGCAGGCTCTTACTAAATGTGTTCCTCAGATATAAGTCACGTGATACTGAAGACTGGAGTAATGAGGGCAGAAAATTTAGCTGTACATCACAGTAATAAAGTAAATCTAAAAGGTGCCATATAATGGAAATCTGCATATACAAAATGATTCGCCCTCCTGTGAATTGTTTTTTCTTTTTTAAATATTTCCCAAATGATGTTTAACAGAGCAAGGAATTTTTCACAGTATTTCCTATAATATGTTTTCTTCTGGAGAAAGTCTTATGTTTTATTTCAGGTAGAATTAAAGCAGTTTTTAATTTATTATTCCTGGCTGTATTTGCATTATTCCAAATGTTTCAAAGAATGTTCAAATCTAGAGACATAAGCAATTTTAATGAGTAATTAACACCCCCGTTTTCTGGTTTTGTTTTATATAGAAAACAGGGAAACAGCAAATATGCTTTAATATGTTGTGTGTTTTATTAAACTATGATTTTCTATTTGAAGTATTTATTCTACTTTCTATATTTGTCTTTTTTTGTGTCTATTCCTGGTCTCAGCGGCTCCAGGAGGCTGAGGAGGAGGTCAGGAAGGCCAGGCAGTCGGACACTCGTGAGGGAGCGTGTCAGACCAGCTCTTCTGAGACGGCGGGTCGGCTGATTTCAGAGGAGGAGCTGGAGGTCCGACTCTGCGCTCAGAGAGACACACTGCAGCGAGAGGCTGCGGCGGCACAAAGCAGAGCCGTGGAGGAGGCCGTGCGGCATGCGGAGAGAGAGATGCTGCAAAAACACACTGATGACATTACAGCTCAGGTGACTCATTTACAGCTCTTAAAGAGATTACAGTTCATTTACTCGCCCTCAGGCCACTAACGATGATTTGTTTAGTTAGAGAAAGCATTAAAGAAGAATTTTGGATGAATTTGTTGTGCTTGGTGATCCGCAAAATGCAAATCCAAGGTCAAATGAGATTAAATATAAACGCATACAAACTAGTCCAAACCAATCCCCGTGGCTCCTGATGATACTGACACTGAGGTCTTACGAAGAGCAACGATCAGTCTGTTTTAGATATTAAAAATTATTTACAATGTTGGCTTTAATCCATAAGTTTATTAAATGTAAGTTAGTGGCAAAGTATAAAGACAAATGTATGTCTGCTTTGTTAATTATTATAAGAATAACCTTACAGCACTTGGTTTTCTTACTCTTTTAATGAATATAATGAAACCTATTTTAGATCGTCAGTGTCATCATATTTATTTATCACCCAAACCAGGCCCAAACTCAAAAGCAAAAGATTATTTAATTATCATTATTGGAAAGATCCCCGGGCGTCATGGTGGCACAGTGGGTAGCACGATTGCCTCACAGCAAGAAGGTCTCTGGTTCGAGCCCCGGCTGGGTTAGTTGGCATTTCTGTGTGAAGTTTGCTTGTTCTCCCCATGTTGGCGTGGATTTCCTCCGGGTGCTCCGGTTTCCCCCTGTGGCGACCTTTGATTAATAAAGGGACTAAGCCGAAAAGAAAATGAATGAATGAACGGAAAGATCCCCAAAAATATCAAGCTATTGTTTTTGTGAGTTTTAAATGCGCAATATATTATAAGATAACATTTTTTTCATTAAAATATCAAACTTTTTGAAATGCAGCCTGTAGTAGAAAGAAAATCCAACTCCAATTTCCAATTTTTAACTCAAGACATGAGTTTGTTTACACAAGAAGCCATATTGGACACACGAGACTCATGGAAATTTACTAAACGTAGAAGTTCTCCTAAAATGTCAATATTGCAACAGAAACCACACTGTTAAACATACTTTTGGAATGCCCATTTATCTCAGACGATTATTATTATTATTTTTTTGTATAACATGTCTTTATTAAGTTTTTTTTTTTTTTTTTCAAGGTTTTACAATAAATCAAACCGCATTACCCAAAACTTACCCCAGACAGTTTTAGGGGAATAAATAAAAATAAAAAAGAAATCTAACCAAACACAAATTCACATTCCACAACTTCAGACTTCCAAAGCTTCTTATATCTCCATTTTTCTTTCTTTTTTTACATTTATTTAAAGATTTACAATGACAGAACAGTGGTATAGGTGTCTCATGTCATCATATACAGTAATATAGCCATCTATTATACAATCTTCCATCGGCTAGTAATTCAAGTCTTTTGTGAAGGGTAAAATTAAGTCTTTTAAGTCTTTTAAGTCTTTTAAGGTACATTCTCCAAAAACTCCCATAGAGGATTCCAGATATGCCAGAAATCATCAGATTTCTGACACAAATTATAAGTCAGTTTTTCTAAGGGTAAGAAAATGGCAATCTGATTTATCCACATATTGACCGAAGGAATGTTAAGAGAGGACCACAACAGAAGAGCACATTTTCTTGATAGATACGTGCAAAAGTATAACACAGATTCTAGTCCATGACTAAGGTGTGGAGCAGTTTTACAATTCAGAAGATAAATAACTGGAGATAGGGCAAAAGGTTTACCAATAATCTTGTGAACTAATTTGTCGATTTCTTTCCAGTATGTCTTAATCATGTCACAGTCCCAGAATACATGCATCACAGTACCAACATTGGATTTGCACTTAAAACAACATTGAGAAACATTAGGAAATATCTTATTGAGACGAACTGGTGTTAAATAAGTTCTGTAAAAGAATTAAAAATTTTGCCTGTGGTTTGATACAATGTCTCCATTTTTCACAAAGTTCAAAAACACCTCCCAGATAAGACAATTTTTATCTGGAGAGACTTTTAAATGTGAATCCTTTAAAAATGCTAGAATTTTTATCAAATGTAAACCTTGAAAACTGTTTTAGATTTTTATTTTATGTATAATTTATTGCTGATGGTGTCTTTTTATTTTTATAATTCTTTTTTTAATAGAAAGTTATATATATAAAATGTAATTTTGATCTGGTTTTGCCATAAAACAGCCAGAGAAGCTAATACAGCAATAAATTCAAAACTCTCTCTCTCTTTATTAAAATATCGAAAAACCACTAGAACAGCATTATATATTTTGCTGACTTATGAATTTGCATTATTCCAAATGTTTCAAAGAATCTAGATAAAATCTAGAGAAATAAGCAATTTTAGCTAGTAATTAAAACCTTTGCTGTTTCCCAGTTTGCTATAAAACCAAACCAGAAATCGAAGATGCTTTCAAATGTTGTGTGTTTTATTAGACTGCACAGAGCAACATTATAACAGAAGCCTGAAATATATTTAGTCTGATAGAACAGCGCTGCTTTTTCTCAATGTGATCACGAGCAGACAAACTGGACTGTGGCATAGTAAAAGCTCCAGAAGTCTGGACAGTGGCATAATAAAAGCTCTGCTGCTTTTGTGCCATGTCACGCATCTAACGTTTCTCTCAATTCACTGCGGCAGCTTTCAGTCTTACTCTTCTTCAAACTACCCTGTTAATAATAGTTGAATACTTTAGCTCATCCATCAACATGATTTCTGCAGGAGTCTTATAGGATCTAATGAAGACTACAACTCCCATGATTCCACACTCAGTCACGCTGTCATAAAAATGCGGCTTTGTTTGTTGTGAATACAAACGCCCTCTAGTGGTGAAAATGACACACTGTGCCTTCTATAATCATTAATAATAATAATTTCTGCCTCTTTTAGGTTGAAGGTGCGATATCGAGGGCTCATTCTCGATGGCTCCAGGACTTGACTTCCCTCCCAGAATACAAAAGCAGCCTGCAGACAGAGAAGGATGAGTGGGAGAGACTACAACTGCAGCACGTCCAGGAACAGGTGATTCTTGTTTAGAAATAGGGCTGGGTCTGCATTCAGAATCCTGATTTAGTTCGATTCGGTGTCAACATATAAGACATGTATTTGATCGTCCAAGATGCATTAAGCCACAAAAGTTAGTTGAATTCATCTCTCACAATCTTCAGGTGGCTTTCACACACCTCAGTCTTTAAAAATTGCTCAAATTTTCTTTAAAAATGTCTTCAAAATTATTAGCCCTCCTGTGTAATTAATTATTTTTCAAATATTTCCCAAGTGATGTTTAATGGAGCAAGGAATATTTCACAGTACTTCCAACATTTTTTATTCTTATGGAGAAAGTTTTATTGCTTTTAGTTTGGCTGAAATCAGATTTTTCCATTTAAAATGGGATTGGCTACAGAACAAACCACAATGTCCAATGACTTTAACACTTTAAGCAGAATCCTAGTATCTTAAACTAGTAAAATATCTAGTAAAATATTACTGTCATCATAGTAAAGACAAAAATCTTCTCTGCATTAAACAGCATTTTGGGAAAAAAAAACATTTAAATGAAAATATTGCACAGCCTTACTGTGCTTCCCCTGATGTGCCGGATTCCAGACCCATGCAATACAGGAAATTATAGGATATATATGAAAAAATAAATATATATTATATTAGAAAATGCATATCGAATCAACCACTTAAAAAAAAAAAACTTTATTAAGAGAATAGTCTTGCAAGCAAAGGTCGAAACAGGAACAAACAGGTCCATACAGATAGTCCAAAACGTGATCAATAAACAGGCGAATGATCGGTACAGGCGGCTAACAACGTAAACAAAGAAACAAAGCAAAGGGTCAAACACGGCAAGGCAAGGGAAAACGCTTCGTAATGCTCACTTAACAGTTTAACAAGACTCCGCAACGATGTGCCTGTGTGTGCTGAGTTTTCTTGAAATCAGTCCATAATGATCTTCTGGCTATGTTTGTGTAGTCAGTGGGAATAAGGAACCAGTGTGTGTGAGGTGCATGCTGGGAGTTTTAGTTCGTTAATGTGGCGTGTGTGTAGTTCTCCAGCGATCCGCAGCCGCTAGATCGCTGGTGATCGTAACAAAAACACTATATTTGCCCAGCCATGACTCCTAATTAATTAATTAATTTCTTCATATGTACATTTTTACTTGCACATGATGGATGTCAAGTAAGTTTTAGTAAGTTAATTTGCACGTTTTAGTAAGTTAACATTTGACTGACCCTAATTGGTAATGAAATCTGTACTTTTGGCATCCCTATGCTCAATGCTGTCCTCTTAATGGCAGGTGTCTTCAGCGGAGGAGCGGTGGCAGGACACACTCCGCTCTAAATGCAGTGAGCTGGAGGATGGAAACAGGAGAATGGAGGAGCTCCAGGAGGAAGTTCTGACCCTCAGCACTGGACTGGAGCGCACGAGTCAGGAGCGGGACGCCCTCGTCAAAGCAGAGCTGGCTGCAGCCCGAGACTCCTGGATCAGGGACAAGCAGGAGGACATGTCCCGCCTCAGGGCGCAGCTCCAGAGAGAGAACAAACACAAACTACAAGCCGTTCTGGAGCAAACCGACAAACTCAGAGAGAAGGAGCAGGAGTGGAGCGTTCAACAGGAGAGCAGGTTACAAATTAAAATGGCAATGCAAGCTTTAACAAACACTTGTACATTTGATTTTATATTTTCCGTCATTTTAATATTAGTTTGTTATTCTTTTTGTACTTTTTTTAAAATTAGTTTTTTTTATATACTAGTACTAATTAGTATTTAGTTATCTTTTCCATACTAGTACTAATTTTAGTATTTCAAGTTATTTTCATCAAATTTTGTATATACTAATATTTATATAAATCAAAATTAATATAAATCCTTTTATATTAAACATATTACATTTAAATATTTTTTTGTTTACAGAAACTTCAGGTCTCTAATAAGAATAATGACCCTGATATAGTAACTCATTCATTCATTTTCCTTCGCCTTAGTCTCTATTTCAGGGGTCGCCACAGCGTAATGAACCACCAACTATTCCGGCATATGTTTTACACAACGGATGCTCTTCTAGCTGCAACCCAGTATTGGGAAACACCCATACACACACTCATACACTACGGCCAATTTAGTTTCTTCAGTTCACCTATAGCGCATGTCTTTGGACTGTGGTGGAGACCGGAGCACCCGGAGGAAACCCACGCCAACACATGGAGAACATGCAAACTCCACACAGAAACGCAGAAACTGGCCCAGCTGGGACTCGAACCAGCGAACTTCTTGCTGTGAGGCGGCAGTGCTAACCACTGAGCCCTGATATAGTAACTATATATTATAAATATTATTTTACCATTAGATATTGCTGTTCAGTTCTAACATATTGTAAATTACTCCCATATTATGGGGCTTTATTTAACTGCAATTACTAATTACTATTTTACGTACTGTAAGTACAATTCCTGATGATTTTTCAGCCCTTAAAGAACTCTCTCCCCTAGATTGCCTGTTTTTATGTGTGCTGTCAGGGTGGAGGATTAACAATCATTTCAAGAACTCTATTAAGTGCACTTTCCTACCAGTTGAAAACTTTGATGTGCAGCTTTTAAAGGTTTATTTTTTCCCTCGTCTTTTTTCTCTGTGCCCTGGTATACAGACCACTCTATTTTAATAAGGAGTCATTACTTTTTCTAACTTTCTGGTCTCCCTGAGGCCACATTATTCATCTATGCTGCCAGTGTAAAACTTTAGTCGATTGATTTCAGTTCTCATGGACTCTCTTAATTTTGAACAGTTTGTTTCTGGACCTACACATCAGAAGGGTCATACCCTGTACTTGGTGTTCTCACATGGTTTTCCAGTGACTAACCTTTAAATATTTGACACTGTAATCTCTGATCATTATCCAGTGGTGTTTGACCTTTACCGCCCCTAATTGTTACCCATCCTAAACTATATCACTTGCCCTGGCTACATGTTTTGATTCTTCCACTGCTAGATCTTTCATTGATGTTCGTTCAGCTAATAATATTATAAATAATGTTCAGTTTCTAACACAGACCGATTGTTTCACTGCACAAGACCTCAGTGTGTCATCAGGAGCCACGGCTATGATTTGGACTCGTTTGTACATGTTTATTTTTAATCTAAATAATCTGTTGTATTTCAGACTGCAGGAGGAGAGGCAGAAGCTGCTGGAGGAGCTGCTACAGGTCCTGAAGGAGGCGCTGCAGGAGGAAGAGAAGAGGAGAGAGAGTGCTGATGAAGCAGGAACCATCAGATCCAGAGTCTGGGAGATCTGCAGACAATCACTCAGCCAGGCCAGGCAGGAGTGGGAGAAGGTGAGCAAAACTGACCATTGCACGCTATGGTCATGCTAAAAATAGTCTCAATATTTATAGGGAGTTTTCTTTTTCGTAATTTAGCAATGTTTGGCTGAGTTTGTATTTGTACTTTGATTGGTAAGGGATGTATGTTGCTGCAAGTCCGAGACAGTTCACCCAAAAGTAAACATTTCCTCACTATTTACTTTCCCTCTAAACCTTTATGAGATTCTTTCTGCTGTTGAACACAAAAGAAGATTGTTTCTTTTTTATTAACACTGTCTTTATTATTTTTTAGAAATTTTTTTACATGGGTTAATGCTGCCAACTGATGATCAACAGTAACAATTACAAATTTGACCTCTTCCCAACAAGGAAAACCACCAGCAATCAAGAATGCATGATTATTTGGTGTCAAGGCTTTGCTATCAAAAAAAGTCATTTATAATGGAAGTATGTGTGGAAAAACAGCAGTGATCATAACGAAAGGGTAGTCAATCTGAACAGCACACAAAGGTTAAATAAAAATCTTGTTCAGTGAAGACATTTGGTAAATTTCTTACAATAAATCTATCAAAACTTAATTTCTGATTAGTAATAATATGCATTGCTTAAAACTTAAATTTGGATGACGTTTAAAGGCGATTTTTCTCAATATTTCAATTTATTATTATTTTTTTGAACCCTCAGATTCTAGATATTTAAATCTTTGCGTCTCAGTCAAATATTGTCCTTGCCTAACAAACCATACATCATAGAAAGCAAAAATATTCATTGCTTCAGTCTCTTCAACACACTGAAGTTTTTTTGTTTCTCTCACACCTCAGAGCAGTGAAGACAAGCTGAGACGTGTGCTGAAGGAAACCCAGGAGCGTCACGAGGCAGAGATTGGTAAAACACACACACATCTCACACACACACACACACACACACACACACACACATCACAGTGTCTTCCTGTCCTCACGGCTCTTCACACTCAGCAGGTCTGAGGAAGCAGAGTGAATGTGGATCTCCTGCATGTGCTGATGCTCTGGCCAAACTCCAGAAGAAGAACCAAGAGCTCCAGAGGCATCTGGAAAAGGCCTGTCGTCAGCTGCAGAGGAGCGTACGAGAACACAAAAACACCCTGCAGAGGATTAAAGGTGCTGCTTATTTACATTTACCTTCAGTCATTTTGCAGATGCTTCAATCTAAAGCCACTTGCAATGAGGAATGATTTACAATGAATTCTTTTTAAGCTTTTTGTGCATGTAAAGTAGCGAGTTTTAACGCTAAATTGAAAAAAAAAAAAAATCACTTATGTCATAAGATTATTAAAAAAAAAAAATAAAAAAAAAAAGTAAGATCAGTGTCTGGCATTTGATGTATTATCATTGAGATTTTAGATTTGCAATTAATACGTTTCATTATTTAATATCAAAGTACATTTTTACATTATTGTTTCATTTTACATTATTATTTGAATAACTTTTATAATATTCTGTTTTTAATCTGTATATCAATTTCTTTATCAATTTTACTTGTCATGATTCATTTGTTTATTATTTTTAAATTTTTCTTGTTATACCAGATGAGCACGAGGCAGCGCTGCAGAAGGAGCAGCAGCGTCATCTTAAAGCTCTTGAGGAATTGAAACAAACCTCAAATGCAGAAGCACTTTCAAGGTTTGTAAACACTTCAAGTTTGTTTGATTTCTATCATAAGAGCATGTCATTGACTGAGAGTGCAGTGGATCTTAAGAGTGCCATTAATAATGTTCATCAATGTTTCAGTGGTTCAGTCGGCCAGCACAATCTTCAAGCAGGTCTTGAGGAAATGAAGGAGCAGTACATGAAGGCAGTGGAGAAAATCAAAGGTGAGAGTCAGACCTCTATAAAGATGTTTTACATAATTTAACACCTTTTAAGTAGTACAAAGTACATAAAATGTATTTATATAGCACCTTTCACAGACAAGAAGTCACAAAGTGCTTAAAAGTAAATGAAAACATAGATCAAAACAGGTTAAAATGTGTATCCATCTCACCATATTGTTAATTAAAAGCTTGTCCAGAAAGATGTCTTTAAATGTAAAAAAACCCAAAACATTTTATTTCAATTTTTTTCAAATGATTTATAATTTACAGTAACAAATGTTGTGTATTCTAAAGATTAATATCATGTTAACACCATGCTAATTAATGCTAGCAGCTTGTTGATTGCAATTTGATAAACTTACATGTTTGAAACATGTAAACAACATGCTACAAACACATTTGCACTGATGCTACAGTAGCAATGTGCTAAAACGTGTCTAAAATGTGTTATCAACATTTAAATTAATATGACATGTTTAAACATCTTAGCAATGATCCTAGCCATGTTGTTGTACGTTCAAGCAATGTTATAAAACATGTTAACAGCATGCTAGCAACAAAAATGCAAAACAAATCACGTTAGTATTGTACTAAAGTGTTATTAACATCCTAACATGCTATCAGAATTTTTAAATCATGTTATCAAAATGTTTAAATCTAAAACATTAACATGCTATCCAAGTACTAATGCAAGATGTCAGTGTTTTAAAACTGTTAACGAGGTGTCAAACATGCAAAAGATAAATAGCAATGTGTTAAATCATGCTAGCAACATGCTGAATCTCTTAAGTTGTGCTAGCATTGTGGTAAATTATATTAGCAATGTACTAAAATGTTAGTAACATGCTATTAATGTGTTAAATCATGCTAGCAATGTGTTTAAACATGTTAGAAAATTGTCATTGTTTGTAATTATGATGTGTTAACATACTATCATGTTAGTAACATGTTAAAATAGTAATAACAGTTCATCAATGTTTTAATTCATGTTAGCAATTTGTTCAAATAAGTTAGGAACATATTATTAGCATGTTAGCGTGTTAAAAATGGTAATAACAAACTATCAGTTTTTTAATTCATGTTAGCGATTAGTTAGAATAGGTGAACAACATGTATTAGCATGCTAACTTGTTAAAAATGTGAATAACATGCGATCAATGTTTTAATTAATGTTAGCAGTTAGTAAAAATAGATTAGCAACATGTTATTAGCATGCTAACATGTTAAAAATGTGAATAACATGCAATCAATGTTTTAATTCATGTTAGCAGTTAGTTCAAGTAGGATGGCAAACATGTTATTAGCAGGCTAACGTGTCACTAATGGTAATAACACTATCAATGTTTTAACTCATATTAGCAATTAATTCAAATAGGTTAGCAAATGTGGTTAGCATGCTAAACTTGTTAACAGTGTTCTAAAACGGCAAAAAATAATGTTATAGTTAGTTTAAGCATATGGTATCGAAAACTAGCGCTCTCTGATTTCAAACACAAATGCAGCTGCTGCTATGTTGCATCTGTAATAGCCGTTAGTGAGTACATGAAATATTTTGACTCAAATCAATGTTTTGCATCCAATTATTTACATAGGTACTACTTAATTATGTCAATAATGTGATGTAAAAAACATATTTGAGTTCAAATGTAGTAAGCGGGATGTACACCCATCCATTGATGTTGCACAATAAAGCCATCAGTTACTCAGATGTTGTGTGTGTGTGTATAGGAGACATGCTGCGTTACCTGCAGGAGAGTAAGGAGCGCGCGGCAGAGCTGATCAAGACTGAGGTCATGAAGGAGAGGCAGGACACGGCCCGGCGAATGCGCAGGTATTACCTCACCTGCCTGCAGGAGCTGCTGGAGGACGGAGGACAGAGCGCAGGGTATGGAGAAGCGCAGATCATCTCCGCTCTGCATTTCTGACTTAGTTTTCATTCTACATTTTCTTTCTCCAGAGCAGAGAAGAAAATCATTAATGCTGCTAGTAAACTGGCTGCCATGGCTAAAGTCCTGGAGACCCCGGTGGCCAAACGCAAGCATTCAAGAACCCATAACGCTCGTGGTAAATAAAAATCACCTTTTGTTAAAGTGGCCCTAATATGCTGTTTTAAAGCTTCCACACTGCAAACAAATGCTTTTCTTACTTAGATTCTTTTGTTCTGTTTCTAGTCCAAATATCTAAAAATTCTTAAATCAAGAAGCATTTTCTAGACAAGCAAAAACATTGTCTTGTTTTGAGAAATAATATGCCAAAGTTATGTGAGTTTTTCCCTTAAAAGGACATGGTTAGTGCTCAGAGAATTAAGAGCTAGAGAAGGGGGGAGTGTTTTGTTTTTTTAAATGGCGAGAGAAGAGTGTTTCTAGAGGTGGTTTGTCAAGCCCACTCACCTGTGTGAGGCACACTTCATAACTTCATATATGCACATTGAGATATGGAGTGATCGTAAGAAAGTGTCTGGTGCAAAACTGATTTAAGTGTCAGTCAAAGTGTCAGAGAGATGAAAGAGTTTTCTACACGTGGTTTGTCAAGCCCACTTGTTACCTAGCATAACATAATTCAAAAACACACGCAAACGTTGGCATCTCGAACAAGGCAATAATGCATCGGTGAATATATAGGGGACTGAAAAGATTAATTCATTGTTTATCTGGGTCTCCAGGCTATGCATGGCTGATGTATAAGTCAGCTCATCTCACCTTCCATCTTCCGAGTCCTCAGGTGGTTCACTGGTTATTTTGTCACGTCACATCTCCATAAACCTTATTTTGTGACTTTTGCGAGTTGTCCCGGTCCGATAACAGAAAAGATTAGTTTATCATCAGTCTCGAGTCATATGTTCAGCAAGTTGCAGCACCATTAATTGACAGCTTATGGTTCGACCTGCGTCCACACAATCTTATCCATTTCATACACTTCTCTAGGTTTCAGGAGAAGATTAAATGTATGCCCGGCATTTCTATGTATCTGCTGTCTGCATTGTAAGGCTTATACGAGCACTTTTTCATGTTATTTCGCTGATGTAATTCTACTATGCCTGGTTAGTCTGGCTGGTCTGCTTGTCGTAGAAAATGGCACACAGTGACGGGAGTACAGACTATCAGCGTTATGATTGGCCGGATCGCCTGTCAATCAAATGGCTTGCGAAGGGTCAATTATGCATAATTAATTGTAATTATTATAGTGAACAGAACGTGTAACAAGGACACCTTCAAATAAAGTGTAACATTTATTTATATATTGTTCTTTAATAAAATACTCAAATACATTTGTTAGACCACAGTCTCCTCAACAGATAAATATGATCCAACCCCTGAAGATGGAAGGATAATAATAATAGAAATGCAATAATGAAAACAAAAAGAAAAATGACGAATGATCAAATGATTTATCAAATCATTAACTTTCATAGATTGCATATTTTAGCATCACCTTTTTTTTCTTAGGCTCTGATTAGTCCTGGCATTAAACTGCATGTCCATCAATGCAGATCATTAGTGAACAGCGCTAAATGATAGTATAAAGGGGGGGGGGTCTTGTATTTTTTGAGAGTGTCCATTTTCAATTACTTTACAAAAGCAATCTGATCAAATGTGCTTTCAGTGTAAACACTCAATGGAACAGCCACAAAAGTCCACCTACTGTCTGACTACTCTACTGATGTAAAACCTGTGATTCTTATGGGACACTTTGTGAGATCACACCAAAACAAGATGTTCATTCATTGTTGCTTTTAACTAAAACACACAAAATTAGATCATAAGCATTCATTTGCTTTCCTGGTTACTCACAAGGGACATAACATGGATTTGTTTATTCGGCAGTACGTGTGCATGGAGTGCTCCCATACAATTGATGCACAGCAAGATGAAAAATAGATTGCTGTATTTTCAAATGCTGTTAAAGCATTTAAAGCACTGCATTAATAAGCAGCGTTTTATTATTATTTTTTCAAATGATAGTGTAAAATAGTGAAGTGATGCTATTTTATAATAATTTAACATAAGGCTGCTTAGCACAAAGTGTCAGTGTATTTAATTAAACATTGTTTAGGCAACAACAACATAGTAATAATAACAATAATAATCATTCATTCATTTTCCTTCGGCTTAGTTCCTTTATTCATCAGGGGTCGCCACAGTGGAATGAACCGCCAACTATTCCAGCATATGTTTTACACAGCGGATGTCCTTCCAGCCGCAACCCAGTACTGGGAAGCATCCATACACACTCATTCACACAAATACACTACGGCCAATTTAGTTTATTCAATTCACCTCTACCGCATGTCTTTGGACTGTGGGGGAAACACCCGGAGGAAACCCACGCCAACACAGGGAGAACATGTAAACTCCACACAGAAATGCCAACTGACCCAGCCGGGACTCGAACCGGCGACCTTCTTGCTGTGAGGCGACAGTGCTAACCACTGAGCCACCGTGTCACCCTAACAACAGCAATAATAATAATAATAATAATAATAAATATTTGATCATAGGCAATACTTCAATTATGAATAATAATGGACCAAAGACGGATCCATGGGGAACACCTTGCTTCAGGGGGACAGCAGGTGATCAGAAATCCTTTACTGAAATGTAAAGTTGTCTGTCAGAGGGAAAAGAAAAGAACCAGGAAAGAGCTAAACCAGAAATACCCTGATCTGAAAGAAGTAATTTGTAGGAGACTTTATAAAAAGGCAGAGTTGAGATCAGGTAACAGATGTACAGACAGAGAACCAGAGTAACCAGAAAGTAGTTCATTACCTTCACTACCTTTACCAGTGGAGATTCAGTACAGTAAATCATATTGAAAGGGATCAGATTTTGATAGGAAAACACTGAAGCTGAGAGTGAAGGGAGAATGAAGGGTACATTTAAAACAGGAATCGATAAACTGCTAAAAATTGTAATTGATGAAATGAAAACTCTGTGAAATTCCTTCTTTTTTGGATCTTGGCTGATCCTAGTTTAATAGAAGCGCATTTAATTCTATATTTTTAGTGTTTTAGGGTACTTTTCCATTTATTTATACTGGCTAAATGTGATTTTCTCAGGTGGATCAGACAAAACAGACCCTGAAACCTGTGATTCTCCTGCTAAAGTGCTGAGTGCTGTTTCACACGGAGCTGAAGCACTCAAAAATGGTAAGGACAAGCAGATCCATCAGGTCTACAATCAAACCTACACATCCTTGATGTCAAAACAAAGAGCTATCAAACCAAAAGCCTTCGAACCGGATTCCCTGAAGCCTCCGGTAGCATCTAAAGATCATTTCACTGCTGGTCAGGTAACTCAGAAACACACACACTTTGCACATGACCGTGTTTTTGACAGCGATATCAGGACTCCTAATGTCACACTGAGAAAACAGAGCAGGGAAATGTACATGGATGGTGGCTTTGAGTCTGGAAGAGCAGAACCATTAGCCGATCAACCTTTTCTGATTGAAGAAGCTCCCGTTCGGGATGACGGACAGAGTGACTGGAGTTTAACCAGTAACGGCTCCAGTGTTCACCTGACGTCCTCTTATCCCGGGTCTGGGAAGCCTTTCTCTGTGAATTCAATGGGCGGTTTGGACTTTGGAAGCTACATCGGCGATAACTCTGATGTTACGATATACAAGGAGATCATTCAACCGCAGTCTTACTCTAAAACCAGGGCGTTCATGGACAGAAGAGCAAATAAACACAGAGAGCTGATCCCGGGATCAGAAGGACACGGTGTCCGGAAAATGTGTCCAAAGAGCTTATTTTCTGAGTTGAAAGTGCATCAGCAGGACAGCGGGTTCGACAGCCCGTTGGCACTGCTTCAGAAATGAATAATGTACATAAAAGAGTTACGTTCTGGGTTTATGGTGTGCAATGTTTGTCTTTTGTACCGTCTGTGCATGAATTTGTTACTTTTTAACTTAATAAAACGACCTAGTTTTACATTAATGTTTCTTGAACCATCTACTTTCACACTGAACACTGTTATAAGGAGTAAACAAGCCCATCATTATTCCCAAGATGCAGCATAAAACATGAGCAAAGTGACTGTTTATTGATATATATTCCAAACACCTGACTGTGGTTCATTCTTAAAGATGTTTTATTTCCTTAGGCTGAATGTGTGCATACAATCAAAGTCCAATGCTTAGATAAGATGAGGTTGGAGATAAAATAGAGCGAATATTGTTTAACATCTTCTGGGTCATTCTTTGAAATGATTAGGATTTCAAATAATGCAATGTAGTCTGTTTGACGTATACTCTGGTGTATATACTATGACATATCAGCAATATGATGTATTTAAGTGTTAGTTTATAAGCTAATTTAATAAATTTTTGTATATGCTGGGGTGAAGAAGGTAACAGGGTTGACAATGTACGCTGTAATAGATTGGGATAAAGGTGGTTTTCCATTGCAAAGTTACTTTGGAAAGTGTGGTACTTGGACAATTTGACATTTTTCATTCATTCAATTTCTTTCAGCTTAGTGTCTATAGCCGAGGTCGCCACAGCGAAATGAACCGACAACTATTCCGGCATATGTTTTACACACTCATACACTACGGCCAATTTAGTTTATACAATTCACCTATACCGCATGTCTTTGGACTGTGGGGGAAACCGGAGCACCCGGAGGAAACTCACATGAACATGGGGAGAACATGCAAACTCCACACAGAAATGACAACTGTCGAACCAGCGACCTTCTTGCTGTGAGGCGACAGTGCTAACCACTGAGCCACGTGCTGCCCTATTTTACATTTACATTTTTTAACTTATATTATTATAATTATTATTATATATATTATATATATTACTTATGTTTGTTTGTACAAAAATCATGGTACCAGGGTTGACGTTTTACTCTACAGTGCATTTTGGAGAACTCTCATTAGTATCTCATTTTCCCTTTAGCAGTGTTTACTAAAATTTTGGTGGCATTTTGAGGGGTAACTGGACAATTGTGTCAGTTTAATCACGTAAAATATGCTAAATATACATTAAATAGACTTGGAAAGACGCAACTGGGTTGACAGTGTACGTTGGAAAGTTTTGAAACTAGTGTACCATTTTATAATTGGGGGAAAAATCATGGTAACATGGTTGATGCTCCCATAGCAAGAAATCATATGTTTACCCCCTCTATTATAGACAAAGCCTTCAATATCTGGTCTATGAAAGGTCTAAAGACATTAAAAGATGTTTATTGATGGACAATTTGCTTCATTCCAACAAGTAAAAATTCCAAAAAGTAAAAAAAACAAAACTAAATTTGTACAAATTAATCAAAATTAATACACTTTATATAAACTGTGAAAAGGATAGTGGTTGATAGTTTGCACTTTTAAAGTTTTGAAACTAAAGTCAAAAAAAGAGATAAGAAATAACCCATTTTCACTTCAACATTTCTTGTTAAAAGCAAGCTAATGATAACACGGTTGATATTTCTAATAGAAACCGTACAATACTGGCAGTATTTTTCACATTCATGACAAATATGGAGGACAGCTGACACTGGAATGCTTTTAAAACAACTTTTGGAGAATTGAAATGCTAGTCCTTTTTGCGTATTTTTACTCAAACTCAATGTAACGCTTGGTGTTGTGAAGTAAAAATGGCTTAAGGTTTATGTAAACACTTTATTAATAGACTTTACATTTAAACTAGAGTAAAGGTGATGGGTTACACGTTTAGACTGGAAGGTTTTGAAATCATCGTCTGCCTCCTGGGGATGTTCAATGGCAATATTTTAGAAATGACCCATTTTCATGTTTTAACCCTTAGGTAACTGGTTTGACGATTTGAATTGAAATCTGGCATTTGCGTTATAGTTTATTCACACCCACATATGTGAAATTTAACTCTTGAAACTTTATTCCCTGGAACAAGATTGCACATTTCAGAAGAATGTTGGGTTGTGACACCCTCTAGGATTCTGACTAACATTTGTTTTGCAAGAAAGAAATGTGTTTAGTATTTAGTGAGGCTTTAATTTGCCTTGTGGATACAGAAATTACAGCATCTATAATTACGGTCTGCTTTTTGCTTGTTTTTATAGATAATGCTGTTATAAGTGCATTACTTCCTGACGTATCTTATGAAATAAACAGTAATGAAAATAGATTAGGTTTTTGAAATGGTTAACTAACCATTTGATTTTGACATTTTTTGTACAAAATGGTATGACAACAGGGTTTATGTATAAATCCATATGAAAAAGCTGACACAATGTACACGCACCAGCCACTTTATTAGGTACACCTGTCCAACTGCCCGTTAACGCAAATTTCTAATCAGCCAATCACATGGCAGCAACGTCTAGACATGGTCAAGACGATCTGCTGCAGTTCAAACCGTGCTTCAGAATGGGGAAGAAAGGTGATTTAAGTGACTTTGAACGTGGCATGGATGGGCTGGTCTGAGTATTTCAGAAACTGCTGATCTACTGAGATTTCCACGCACAACTATCTCTAGGGTTTACAGAGAATGGTCCGAAAAAGAGAAAATACCCAGTGAGCGGCAGTTCTGTGGGTGCAAATGCCTTGTTGATGCCAGAGGTCAGAGGAGAATGGCCAGACTGGTTCCAGCTGATGTGAAAAAAAGTGACTCAAATAACCACTCGTTACAACCAAGGTATGCAGAAGAGCATCTCTGAACACATCCAACCTTGAGGCGGATGGGCTACAGCAGCAGAAGACCACACCGGGTGCCACTCCTGTCAGCTAAGAACAGGAAACTGAGGCTACAATTCTCACAGGCTCACCAAAATTGGGCAATAGAAGATTGGAAAAATGTTGCCTGGTCTGATGAGTCTCGATTTCTGCTGCGACATTCAGATGGTAGGGTCAGAATTTGGCGTCAACAACATGAAAGCATGGATCCACCCTGCCGTATCAACGGTTCAGGCTGGTGGTGGTGGTGTAATGGTGTGGGGGATATTTTCTTGGCACAATTCTTTGGGCCATTAGTTCCAATTGAGCATTGTGTCAACGCCACAGCCTACCTGAGTATTGTTGCTGACCATGTCCATCTCTTTATGACCACAGTGTACCCATCTTCTGATGGCTACTTCCAGCAGGATAACGCACCATGTCATAAAGCGCGAATCATCTCAGACTGGTTTCTTGAACATGACAATGAGTTTACTGTACTCAAATGGCCTCCACAGTCACCAGAGCTCTGGGATCTGGTGGAACGGGAGATTCGCGTCATGGATGTGCAGCCGATAAATCTGCAGCAACTGCGTGATGCTGTCATGTCAATATGGACCAAAATCTCTGAGAAATATTTCCAGTACCTTGTTGAATCTATGCCACAAAGGATTAAGGCACTTCTGAGGCCAAAAGGGGGTCCAACCCGGTACACTAGTAAGTTGTACCTAATAAAGTGGCCAGTGGGTGTATCAACACAGTAGTCACAGTATCATCACAGTAGTCAACATTTGAAGTAGATTTTGATCAAAGGTTTTGATCTACTTCCAAATGTTGACTACTGTATATTAAATTAAATGTCAGCAAACAAAGCATTTAAATGTTAATGATTATGATATTTGAAGCTAATTTAACATAAAGCATGCATACGGGGATCGTGAACCGCTTAAATATGCCTGTCATTATTGTGAATTGTAATATTTCCCAACCATCTACTCCAGTCTGTGTTCAATCCCACAAAACGAAGCGCCGCCTACAGTGAACTTTATATCTAAATGCGTCCTTTTCCAAAGCAGGTCTCACGGAAAAGACTCGGATCAAGTTTGTACAATGTTTTGGTATACTGTAAGCGCTGTAATACTTTTAATTGCATTACGACTCCGATGTCCTTACTTTATCTCACATACCAAGTACATGTGTCGAGTGGCAGTAGCCGTATACCGCACGACAAAATACATCAAAGCCAAGCCTTTTTACACGATACTGGATCGATTCCTGGACTCGGTTCAGAAGAATCCGAAAAAGGCGTTCATTCGGTTTCTGGATCAAACTTACTCATACGCGCAGTCGGATAAAGAGAGCAATAAAATCGCGAGGACTTTGCTGAAACACGCGGATCTTCATGAAGGAGACACTGTTGCGCTTTTGCTCGGGAATGAGCCCACGTTTTTGTGGATATGGTTGGGTTTGGCCAAGATCGGATGTTCTGTTGCTCTTCTCAATCATAACATCCGATCCAAGTCCCTTCTGCACTGCTTCACCTGCTGTGGGGCCAATGTGCTGATAGCCGGTGCAGGTACAGTACTGAGGGTCCTACAGTTCAAAGTGTTATTTGTCAAATGCAATCCGCGTCTGATGTGCTGACTGTACCTGTAATGCTGTTTGCTCAGTATCTGCTATCTGACATGTCCTTATCTAAGTCTGTCTCAACTGTTGGAGACGCTACTTTTAACTTTTGTATACACAAAAGTATAGTGACTCAAGAAATTTTTTTAATGTCTGTAATGTAGTGCGTATCTATATTTTGTAGTATGCAAGGGCGGGTTTAGTGATTTGGAGGCCCTAAGCAATTCCAGCCATGGTGCCAAACAGTCCTAATATTTT
Source organism: Danio jaintianensis (assembly GCA_903798115.1). Lineage (NCBI taxonomy): Eukaryota > Metazoa > Chordata > Actinopteri > Cypriniformes > Danionidae > Danio > Danio jaintianensis. Next base: position 4,828,627 of record CAIGQV010019532.1, read on the forward strand.
CTTTCTTTATTTGTTTATTAATATGATTATTATTTATTGTTTGCTGTCTTTTATATCTGTCTTTTTTATTAAGCAATTCCAGCCATGGTGCCAAACAATCCTAATATTTTATTTATTTATTTTACTATTATTATTATTATTTAATTATTATTGTTTTTGCTGTCTTTTATATCAAGTAATTCCAGCCATGGAGCCCAACAGTCCTAATATTTTATTTAATTATTTATTTTTTGCTGTATTTGTCTTATATCACTCAATCTTGTTTTCTACATTTGTATCTTAATGCAATCTCTACATTTTAAATGATTTGTTTTCTTAAAATTAATTCACAACTAAAAACAATAAGTGAACTAGTAATTTTTTTAAACTAAACCTTGACCTGATTTTACTGCTGGACCAGTCCATGATTGGGGTGAGGTGGGGGGGCACATTTGCACAGATGTAATAATTAAAAAATTAAATTAAATGATAAAGTTAAAATTGTATTTGTTAGACCCTCACCATACAAAATGATAAACTATCTTATATAATATATAATGACTTCTTGGTATTTATTGGGGGCCCTAATCGGCTGCTTACCTTGCTTATTGGTTAAATCCACCCCTGACTGTATGTTTCAATTTTCATGAATTGAAGGTATACTGTAGTTCAGCCAAAAATGATAAATCTGTCATGATTTGCTCACCCTTGCTGGAAACCTGTAACCATTGACTTACATAGTATTTGGTTTTCCTACTTTGGATGTCAGTGGTTTGTCTCCAGTAATAAAAATTACACATTGTGCCTTTAACTATATATTTTTAACCAAACTGTCATATAACAGAGTAAATTTAATGACATTATTTGTTGGCTTGATGGAGGCAAATTACAGAGTGTATCACTGGACGTCCATAGTTCTTCAGCCTCCGGCGCCTAGACAGCAGCTCTTCACAGGAAGTTTGGCCAGAGGAGAAACGGCCGTGCCCAACTGAGCCGGGTTTCTCTTGAGGTTTTTTCTTCCTTCACTTTCGTCAATTGGTGAAGTTTGTTCCTCGCCGCTGGCTTGCTTGGTTTTGGACTTGTGGAGCTGCGCATCGCTGGATTTGCTCTTCAGTGTTTGGGCTTTCAGCAGTGAAAATTAAACCACACTGAACTGAACTAAACTGAAATTCAACTCTGAAAACTGGACTGACACAGTTTTAATTTACTAGAACTTCTATGTTAAGCTGCTTTGACACAATCTACATGTAAAAGCGCTAGAGAAATAAAGATGAATTTAATTGAAAAAGTCAACACATTTTTTTACAGTGTAGATGAGATTGAGTGCACTCATTAAATCCTGCTGTTTTGCATGTACAGTATGAATATGCAGTAGTCAACATATGAAATGGATCAATAAAATGTATGAAAATTGTCTAAAACTATCGAACACCCATTCTTGTCTTAGGACATTTTTGATAAACTTTTTTGGATTCACTTCAAAAGTTGACTACTTGTTTTGTATGTTGTTTTCACTTAATAATAAAACCTTTTCAATTTCAAAACTGCATGATGTGTTTACTTGTGTTATCTATAATAATATTTCAATTTGTTTGATGATCGGAAACATTCAAGTGTGACAAACAGAAAAAAAATAATAATAATGAAATCAGTAAGGAAATGGCCGCATATAGCTTTACATACAGAATCAGTATCTGTCCATCTCTACTAATTACAGACAGTATGTTAAATAGTCTTTTTTTCTGGTGCAGATCTGCAGGATGCGGTTGAGGAGGTGCTGCCGGCTCTGAGAGAGCAGGGGATCTCCATCTATATACTGACTGAGCATGTGAGCTCAGAGGGAATGACGAGTCTCACAGACAAGATCAAGCAGGCCTCAGATCAGCCTATTCCAGCAGACCTGAGGGCCAACGTGACCTTCAGCAGCCCAGCGGCTTACATCTACACTTCAGGAACCACTGGTAATGCCCATCTCACAAATACTTGCTTTCTGTGTTGTTGTTCTCCTGGCTTGTTTCAGGAACAAGTGACTATTCTCTGCAAGCCAAGTAGCATCTAGCTGAATTGGGACTGTACTGTTGTATTAGGGTCCCCAAAAAAAGCGGTATGGTAGGGTTCGCTACTTTGGTACTTCTAACACTGGATATGGAAATAAAGGCATATCGTACTTATGCAGGGATTACATTTTCTTGTTGAGATTAAATGCCAAAGCTTTTATCACTATATACAGTATTATCTCAATATTGACCTAAAAAACTGCAAAAAAGTTTACTATTATCAGGTATAACAACAACAACAGCAAAATAAGTACTTGTTTATTTGTTTATTGTATATACAGTGGTGTGAAAAAGTGTTTACCCCCTTACTGATTTGCTATCATATCGCTATCTTATGGTGGAGTCATGAACACTCACCTTAACCGAGGCAACATTTTTTCACACAGGGTTATGTAGTTTTGTATTTTGTTTTCCCTTAATAATGAAAACCTACTATATTCACAGACTGTTGCCACACAACCCCTTATAAAAGTGATTTTTACATAATAGGTCCCCCTTAAATCCATGGCCAGTTCATGTCTCTGCACTGCATACACACTGCAGACAGAGAGTGTGTGTGAAACAGGCATCAGACTCCAGAGGGGAATGGATGAAGGTCTCAGTGAAAGGACAGGTGTGTAATTAATGGTTGTGTTTAATGGCTGCAGGTCTACCGAAGGCGGCAGTGATCACTCACCGCAGGCTCTGGGCGATGGCCTTCTTCCAGTCCATCTGTGGAGTGAAGTCTGATGACGTGATTTACGTCTGCCTGCCCTTGTATCACAGCTCTGGCTTTGGCCTTGGGTTCGGAGGTTCTGTTGAACGAGGTATTTCATTGGCTTGTTTTACTGTTAGTTTTGTTTTCTGCACGTGTCTATTTGCTTTTATCAATTTTGTCTCGCTCTCTCTTTTTTCTTTTTTGCTGTAGGCTTTTGCTTTTTTGCTTTCATGGGTTACGCCAGTTGTTTTCATTTTTCTTTTTGTTTAGATTGTTGTTTCCATTTCAGGTCACACTTTATTTTAAGGTGTCGTTGTTGCACATATTCCATGTACTTACTTGTAGTAATTACAATTAATTATGCATAATTACATGCTACTAATCGTAAAGATGGGCGTCACGGTGGCACAGTGGGTAGCACAATTGCCTCACAGCAAGAAGGTCGCTGGTTCGAGCCTCAGCTGGGTCAGTTGGCATTTCTGTGTGGAGTTTGTATGTTCTCCCCATGTTGGCGTGGGTTTCCTCCGGGTGCTCCGGTTTCCCCCACAAGTCCAAAGACATGCGCTATAGGTGAATTGGGTAAGCTAAATTGTCTGTAGTGTATGTGTGTGAATGAGAGTGTATGGATGTTTCCTAGTGATTGGTTGCAGCTGGAAGGGCATCCGCTGCGTAAAACATATGCTGGAATAGTTGGCGGTTCATTCCGCTGTGGCGACCCCTGATTAATAAAGGGACTTAGCCGAAAAGAAAATGAATGAATATTTTTTATTATTTTTTAGTTTACATTTTTAGTTTACATACATAATTACATTTAGTTTGGTGCTTTGTCAAACTGAGTCACCATTATTTTTATACAAAGAGATTGTCAAAGCAGCCTTACAGAGATTAACAGAATAAATACTGCAACCAATTATCAATAATAGTGTATAGTTCATCATTTGCTCTATTTTTTTTGGTTTGGTTTTGTCTTTAGGAGCAACTATTGTCCTGAGGAGCAAGTTTTCTTCCTCTCAGTTCTGGGACGACTGCAGAAAGTATAACGTCACTGTGATACAGTATATTGGAGAAACCATGCGCTACCTCTGCAACATGCCAAAGGTATAACAGCATTTAAGAAGCCAAACAGCACGCATGATCACACAACCTTCCTCTTTACATCTCTAAACATTTGAAGGAAAATTTGTGCTAGCTCCAGAAGGCAAGGATGAAAGAAAGACGTGCAAAAAATAGACCTAATTCATATATATAATGTGGAGCAAAAAATCCTTTAATATAAAGTATTAAATACATTTCAGTAGTTCAGTACTTTCTCCTTTTCCCACTTTTTTTTTTTTGGTTTTTCTGCTCCTGCTTCACAGGAGCTCTGTGCTCTATTTGCTCTGTCTTTATAATATGCAAGTTTTTTTCTTTCTTTCGTTTGTTCTCTCGCTCTACAAGTGTGTTAGTGACCAAGTGCACAACATCAGGATGGCCATTGGGAATGGCATCAGGCCAGAGATCTGGCGGACGTTCATCAGCAGATTCGGTCATGTTGAAATCAAAGAGTTTTACGGCTCAACTGAAGGAACTCTGGGGTTCTTCAACTACGCTGGCAAAATTGGGGCCGTCGGTACAGTGAATTCTTTTCATAAGGTAAAATGCCCACAATTCCCTCATGCAGATACAAGAGCTGTCCGAAAGCTTATGTGAGCACATTTGTGTGGTTTCAGAAACTGTATCCGTATATGTTCATCAAGTTTGATCATGAGAAAGAGGAGCCTGTCAGGAACGCTGATGGATTTTGCATTGAAGTTGCAAAGGGCAAGTAATATGGAGCTAATAACGCGACAAAAATATTTGAATTGTGAACATTTGAATTGTTGACAAATGTTGTTTAATAAAACTGAATATTATATGTCATTAACGTAAAATAGTTTTTAATGAGATTTTCTTTACTTTTAACATTTGAAATTTAAAGGGCACCTATGATGAAAATCATCTTTTTTAAGCTGTTTGGACAGAACTGTGTGTAGGTATAGTGTGTCCAGTCATATTGGGGTGATATAAAGACAATGAGTCTCTTTTTTGTTTTTATTTCCTGACGTTAAAAAAGCATCCAAATCCCTCCCGTTTTGAGGCCGACCGCAACTTGACGTAGGAGTGCGGTTTCCCCGCCCACTGAATTGATTGACAGCCGCGTATTAACATGTCTCCGTAGTAACGCGTATAATTATATCAACAAGACAGGACGTGCGCAAAGCAACCGGGAATAAAAGATCTGTTCAGTTTGCTAGGATCATCAGCATCAAATGTGATCAAGAGTGAGTTTTACAAGTTTAACACCACAGCCGCGTGTCAGTACAATTATAAAAGAAGACGCTTCAATCCCGGGTTTTGGACGTTAAATCAGGTTTATTTAGTACTTTTACACAACGGATATCCATACAGCAGTGGATATTAATGTGTATCCGGTCACATTTGCCGTGCAAAAACAGTGCAAAGATAAACGCGAGTGCTGCGTGCGTGTGTGTGTGTGTGTGTGTGTGCGTGAACTTTGTAACGACATTGTGTGTGACTCATCGTTGCAACTCCACAACAAATAAATAGATCAAATAATCATTGGGAAAGTTCTTACTGTAATATTTCTCACAAACATTACGTGAGATCTGCTTCCTTCATGTCTGTCTGTTATCTGAGGCAGCCGAGGGCGGAGATTGAGGCACACTGACAGGCACGTGGGAACGGTGGGCGGGGAGGACTAGCATTAAAGGCACAGTCCACCAAAACAGCTACAAGATGCTCAGAGCTAAAAATTACAAACTTCTGTAAGGTATAATAAATAATCTGATGGGTGTTTTGAGCTGAAACTTTACAGACACATTCTGGAGACACAAAAGACTTATATTAAATCTGGAAAAAGGGGTAAACTAAGTGCCCTTTAAGACTGATTTGTTTATGGAGATTTATATAGACGTGTTTTCAAACTACAGATTTATTTATTTTTTGTTCCTAATTCCTCCACTGCAGATATCCAGTTTGTAAAAATACAATTTCACATTTTTTAATTTGAAGTCAAACTCAAAATAGACTATAGCCAATAGACTAGGTGTTAAGTGCGCTGACACATAGCACTTACGCGGTGACTTGAGTTCGATTCCCAGCTAAGGTCCTTTGTCGATCCTGTTCCGCTCTCTCTGCTCCCAATGCTTTCCTGTCTGCAATCTCCACTGTCCTGTCCTAATGAAGGTAAAAAAAAACTCAAAAATAAATTAAATAATCAAATTTAAATTGCAGAAATTCATAAAAAGCAGTTCAGAGGTCATCCACAAGAAAGAGTAGATGATCTCTGTAAAGTTGAACAAAACAATGTTTGAGTTTGAAACTGTAAGTGTGAAAACTTGAAATCATATTTTTACAAACTGGATATTTGGAGCCTAGGAATTCAGAACAAAAAATGAATTTGTAGTTTGAAAATACAGGTCTATAAAAATATGGCTTAAGGCTAGGACACACCAAGCCGATGGTCAGCCGTTGGGCTTCTTCAGTCCATCGGTCAGGCTAGTTGGCTTGGTGTTTTCCACATGTTGGCTTTTATCGGGTTAACGTCAATGCTCGTTTCCCCGATTCAACGTGTAGAATCGCCGTTGGTTTATTGGCTGAAGAGAGCGCTCTGACTGGTTAATCAGCAACGAATCAAAGTGCAAGTGTGACATAGTGAAATGACATAGCAAGTAAACAAATCAAGTCAAGAAGGAACACAAAGAGGCCGGCTGTAATTTCGCTACATTTCTCAAATATTTGCAAACGATATGGATTATTAGATTATCAGATATATTTGCAGGTGTGAATCCCTCTATGGTAAATGACAATTACTGTGATAATGGTACTAAACGCTGCTTTGTTTACACTTTCTGTGAAGTTTGGTTTTCCTTTGCAGAACAGGAAAACAGATAAGACATGAAAACAGATAAGACAGGCAATTCTACACGTTGAATCAGGGAAACGAGCATCGACGTTAACCCGATAAAAGCCAACATGTGGAAAACACCAAGGGAACTAGATAAAGACACGTCCTCTGGCGCAGGAAAAAGCTCTCGTTTCAGTCAGCTTTCATCCATTTGGTGTGCTCACGAGCAGCTTTTTGGTCCAGGCGCGATCCAACGTGAGGCGACAACACAGTTGGGGTTTTGTTGATGCTTGTTGTTTTGCATCAGCTTGGTGTGTCCTGGCCCTTTAAAAAAAAAAAATCTGTTGTCTTATGTTCAATATTCAAGTAAAGAAAGTCTAATTCAAAATTGTTTTAAATGGCATACAACATTCAGTTTTATTAACACTTAACAGAATAATTCAAATTTACACAATTCAAGTTTAAATAGTTTTGTCATAATTTTAGCTGCATAACATTAATATTGTTGATTTGAATAGGAACAGATTGATAAGGTAATCAGAGTCATTATTTTTGATCATACAGGAGAGACGGGTCTGCTGGTGACACAGCTCACCCAGAAGATTGAGTTTTCTGGATACGCCCGCGATCCCAAACAGACGGAGAAGAAGAAACTCCACAATGTGTTTGAGAAGGGCGACCTTTACTTCAACACTGGAGATCTATTCAGGACAGATCGAGAAAACTTCATCTACTTTCAGGATCGGGTGGGCGACACTTTTAGGTGAATCACTGACTTGAATACAGTTGATCACATAAACTGACTTTTCCATTAACTTAAAAACAAATGTTTCTGATGCTCTCCGAGGCTGAATTTATGCAATACTGTAAGAAAACTGTTATATTGTGAAGAATTACATATTAAAATATATATATATTTTTAATTGTATTTTACTCCTGTGATGTCAAAGCTAAATGTTTTTATTTATTTTCCATGTCAAAAATAAATAATTTAAAATAATAAAAAATAAGTATATTAATTAATAAAAATATATGTATATATTATTTATTTATTTATTGATTCATTGATGGAAACCCTGATATTCTTAAATTTTTACGTATTTAATTAATTTTTTAATTGCTTTCACATTTTTTGGTTTAGTTGTCTGTTTGAACCCAGGGAATCATGGGAAGTTATGACTTAATTTTTAACTAAAATCGTGTATTTTATCACCTTAGGTCCTCAGTAATTCATGGATTGTGATAAAATGTATAATGTAATAATAAAATATAGATCTTTACATATGTGAAATTTATCTGGGTGAAAACAGACACTGTGTTCAGAGGGTTCATGTATTTGAAGTACTTTTAGTAATATAATTGATTCAGGTTACTGTGATAATGGTACTGAACACTGCTTTGTTTACACTTTCTGTAAAGTTTGGTTTTCCTTTGCAGAAATTCATAACATTACAAGAAATCATATCTCGTTCTTCATAAATTTCCATTCTTCAAATTTTGAAAAGAAAAACAGCTTTCTCTGAAATATTAAGCAGCAAAAACAGTTCTCAGCATTGATTTTTCATAAGAACCATTCCTTATAATTGAATTAGCATATTTAAATGAGCATATTTAAATTATTTCAGAAGAATCATCTGACACTAGACTTGAGTGTCGCATGATCTTTGAGAAATAATTGTAATATTCTGATATACTGTAGTTATTATTAAAAAAAATGAGAAACTATGTTTAAATTTAGCTTTGCGGTATTTAAATTAATTACATTTTGAGATCTATTAAAATTAATAGATTAAGGAGTTTAATAAAATGTCAAAATATTACTGTTTTTACTGTATATTGAATTAGTACATACAGCCTTGGTGATGGGGCGGCACGGTGGCTCAGTGGTTAGCACTGTCGCCTCACAGCAGGAAGGTCGCTGGTTCGAGTCCCGGCTGGGTCAGTTGGCATTTCTGTGTGGAGTTTGCATGTTCTCCCTGTGTTGGCGTGGGTTTCCTCCGGGTGCTCCGGTTTCCCCCACAGTCCAAAGACATGCGCTATAGGTGAATTGAATAAACTGTAGCGTGTGAGTGAGTGTGTATGGGTGTTTCCCAATACTGGGTTGCTGCTGGAAGGGCATCCGCTGTGTAAAACATATAGAATGAACAGAATAGTTGACGGTTCATTTCAGGCGACCTCTGAAATAGAGACTAAGCCGAAGGAAAATGAATGAGCCTTGGTGATGAAAAATACACTTAGTACATTTTAAAGCAAAACTATTATAGTATAATAAACGAATAAATGCATGATATTCTGCTTTTCAGGTGGAAAGGGGAAAACGTTTCCACCAATGAAGTGTCAGACATCATGACTATGGCGGCGTGTATCGAGGAAGCAAATGTCTACGGTGTCACAGTTCCAGGTTAAATGCAGATTTACACTTTTCTAGTAAACACTCCATCACTTTACTGTGCTACCAGGTCATATTTACATCACACTGATGCTTTAATGAATGTGAAGGTTTTGAGGGGAGGATAGGAATGGCTGCCATCATTCTGAAGAAAGACCATCAGTTTGAGTGTGATGACGTTTTTAATCACGTGACCTCCTACCTTCCGGTTTACGCCAGACCACGTTTCATACGCATCCAGGTAATGACATAATATACTGTTTTATTGATCAAAAGTGTGCCATCAGCACAATTTAAATGGATAGTTCACTCAGAAATGAAAATTCTGTCATCATTTACTCTTCACTTGTTCGTTTGAGTTTCTTTTTTTTCTGTTGAACACAAAAGAAGATATTTTGTAGAATGCTGAAAGCTCTCACCCATTGACTTCCATAGTCATTTGTTTTTCATACAATAGAAGTCAATCAGCATTCTACAAAATATCTTCTTTTGTGTTTAACTGAAGAAAGAAACTCATAAAGGTTTAAAACCACTTGAGGGAGAGTAAATAATGAGCTATTTTTCTTTTTTTGCGTGAACTATCCCTTTAATGTTTATATATATATATATAAAAGCTTATTCTGCTCACCAAGGCTCCATTCATTTAATCAAGAATACAATACAATTAATACTATTTAAAATAACAGTTTTCTTACTGAATGTAGATTGTCACACCAGTCTTCAAGGTCACATGATCCTTCAGAAATCATTGATTGATTATATGATGATCAATTACTATTGTTACTCAATCGTTAATAATAATTCTTATGTTTATCAATGTTACAAACATGTTTTCTGCTGCACAGTTTAATGGATATACTGTATATTTCACAGTGGTGTGAAAGTGTTTGCCCCTTACTGATTTCTTATTTTTTTTGCATATTTGTCTCACTTTAATGTTTCAGATCTTCAAACAGATTTAAATACTAGTCAAAGATAACACAAGTAAACACATCATACAGTTTTTAAATGAAGGCTTTTATTATTAAGGGAAAACAAAATATAAAACCATATAGCCCTGTGTGAAAAAGGATGCTCCCCAAACCTGATAACTGTTTTGGCCACCTATAGCAGAAACAACTGCAATCAAGCATTTTCGATGTCTGTTACAGCGCTGTAGAGGAATTTTGGCCCACTCATCTTTGCAGAATTGTTGTAAATCAGCCACATTGGAGGGTTTTAGTGCATGAACCGCTTTTTTTTAAGGTTATACTACAGCATCTCAATTGGATTCAGGTGAGGACTTTGACTAGGCCACTCCAAAGTCATGTATATAATAAATGTCTTCATTTTATTTTACTCTCTTGAACAGTTTAATATGTTTTTGGTGAATAAACGTCAATGCATTTTAAATGGTACAACAGTTTCCAAAAAATAGGAAGTAACACTGGTAATGATATTAAATGTTTCTTTAATGTTTCTTGGTCAATTCAGCATATTAGAATCATTTCTGAAGGCTCATGTGACTCTGAAAACTGGAGTAATGATGCAGCTTTAAATAACAGGAATACATAAAATTTTAATCTACGTTTAACAAGAAAACAGGTATTGGTTTTTCTTTTCAAGTTGTTAGCATTTTTTTTCATATAAATGCAGCCTTGGTGAACAGAATAAACTACTTCCAAACATCCAAACAATCTTACTGATCCTTCATTTTTGTCTAGTAGTGTTTGCAGCGTTTCATTTCCCTAGAAGCAGCGCAGTCTGAGTGTTTTTGTGTTTTGCAGAGCTGTTTGGCTGTTACCTGCACCTTCAAGCAGCTGAAGGGGAGGCTGGTGGAGGAAGGCTTTAACCCCGCTCTCATCACTGACCCGCTGTTTATTTTAGACGAGACGGTGAAGAGCTACAGACCTTTGACACATGACACATATGAGTCCATACTGGACGCTCGATTCAGACTGTGAAGAGCAGCATTTGCTCTTTTCAGAATGAAAGAAACCAAATCTTTCAATTATAGGACAATAATAACCGTCCAGAGATCACGCTGTAATTATATACAGTGCCCTCCATTAATATTGGCTCCCTTGGTAAATATTAGCAAAGAAGGCTTGTTATCTTCGCTCAAAATGTTAACATACTACAACATATCTTTAAATATATACTCAAAAAATTGTATTTGCTCTTTGTTTAAGCTACTTATTTAAAATGAGATGAAACAACACAACTCCTGACTTTTTGGGGACAACTTAATTGTTTTGTGTTCAATCCACTTCAATTTGTAAAAGCTAATAAGCGAACTTAATTCCTTCATGTTGTCCTAACACAACTCGATTGTGTGGAAACCTACATTTTTTACAGTGTATATATACGTGTGCGCACAAATATTGTATACCCCTATGAATTCATACGAGCAAAATATTTTTGAGTCATCTTATCTCATATTCTGATAATGATATATATCACATTATAGTACTATAATATATACTCATAAATGTACTCATTCATATGTGACCAGATTTCTGACTTTATTTAGAACTTCAGGGAAAATGTTTAATTACAAATGTCAAAATATAAAATATAAAACACTTTTTAAAGTTCAAGGATACAAATAACACATATTGCTATGTAAAATGTAAACATTGTGCTTGCAAGATTGCAACTTTCTCAGTGCGGTTATTCATGTTTCTGTCTGAGTCCCTGTAATAATATGTAATATTGCACTCATATAAATTGAAGAAGTATTACCATAAACTTCGTATTTTATGACACCACGAAACAAACGATAGAGCATAATATGAAATGATAGACTTTTTATTTTGTCCATACGATAGATATTGTCATATGGTACAGCCCATAGTGTTCCTGCTCTTATTTTACATTTTTGAACATATTTATCACAATTTAAAACAAAATAATTATAAATAAAAAAATTAAGAATTTAAGTGTGAGGTTGTTGGGCTACCTAATAATATATATTTTTGCTGCTTGTTCAAACTATTAATTTAAAAAGAGCTGAAAAAAAACACAATTCTTGAGATTTTTTTGGGGAAAACTTAAGGGTTTTAGGTTCAAGCCGCTTAAATTTGCCAAGTTAACTTAATCTATTAGTGTTGGGACAATATGATTGAATTGTGTGGAACCCTGCATCTTTTACAGTGCAAAACAAAAACCAAAACAATGAAAATTACAGCATCGGGAACAAAGCCTTTACTCTCATCCAAAAATGGCCACACTTTATTTTAAGGTACAATTCTTGATATTCATAACCAATTAACTATGACTTTTGCCTTATTGAACTATAATAATTTGTTGCTTATGAACGGTTATTAAGGTAGTAGTTGGGTGGGAATAAAATCATGCAGAATATGTACTTTATAAGAACTTATAAAAAGTTGATAGGCTTTTATAAAAGCCTAAAAGTCGATAGGCTTATTTATTATATATAATATTTTGAGAAAATGTCAAGATGTTAAACAATACAGATATGTTTGCTCATATTTACCAATGGTGCCAATATTAGTGGAGATCACTGCAGTACATATTAATTGAACAAATTGATTGGTGGTGGAAAAAATGATTTTTGTGGAAGCTTTCACAGATGTTTTCATTTTATATCAAACATCTTTGTCAGTTTTCTGACAATATTGTTTTAAAAAGATAATAAAAACATGAAAAAAAAAAAAAGTATCATTGTCAGTCTGAAAAGGCTCGAATCAGATACTGTCTTCCCCTGAAGTCGGAACAAATAGTTTTGTAAGAGTTTGACGATTGGTTCTCACAGAAACCCTCCCACTCACTCCTGTATCAAAGGCTGAATGGGATGAGGGTTGCCAGATTGCGAATTTAAAATCATCCTAAAATTAATTGTGTAAAACAATTAAAAATCCGAGTGAAAAGTTGAACCAAAAAAGTTTGCATTTTTTTTATTGTGAGGAAAAAGTCTGATCTGTCAAATAATAATAAAAAGCTCTTTCTTACTTGGAAGTTGGTGTAAACAGTTTAAATATCTAAAAAAGGTATGAGACGTCAAGAACAATGGTTCGTTACATTGTGAAATAACCACAATCCTCTGTGTTGATCATTCACTTGCCGAGTGAATGGCCGCAGATCTGGCAACCCGCCGAGGCTCTTGAGTCGGGGGTGGACCACAATGATATAATCTCTTTCCGAAGCCCCAAAAGGGCTGAACTTGCGTTTAGAGAATGTGCTTCAGTGAATTTTAAGACTGTTCCAGCAGTTATCGACTATGGCATATAGTTAATCTGATAGTTAAAGCTGTTCAACACTCTCCAGTGAACATGTATGTGTGGATGACTGCGCTCGCGGGCTTGGCTCTCCTCCTCCCCGCGCTCCTCAAAACTTTCTGCCCGTATTTTCTCCAGGACTGCGTTTATATTTACAGAGCTCTCGGATGCGGCGTCCGACTCAATATTTACAAGAGGAAAACTCCCTTCTATAGCATCGTGGACTGTTTTTTGCATGCGGTGAAGAAACACCCGAGAAAAGCGTTCATTCATTTTGCTGAAGGCGAGACTTTCTCCTATGAGGAGGTGGAGAAGGAGAGCAATAAAGTGGCGGACGCGCTGCGCTCGGTGGCCGGCCTCAGGGAAGGGGACACGGTCGCGCTTTTCCTGGGGAATGAGCCCCGGTTCGTGTGGACTTGGCTCGGCCTGGCCAAACTGGGCTGTCCCGCTGCACTCCTGAACTTCAACATCAGATCCAAATCACTCCTTCACTGCTTCTCCTGCTGCGGCGCGAATGTGCTCATAGCGGACGCCGGTGAGCCTTTTAAGTGCACTTGATAGTGTGCGACTATTCCTAGATTTGTTATAGTTCCTAGAGGGAATATCGGTTTGCGAGGCCTTGCACTGATTTGCAGGCGTTCTCTGAATATCTGCAGCGTTCTAAAGTTATTAGTAACTAATAAAGTTAATAACTAATAATAACCTGAACTTTTCTGATTCTGATTGTAATGCGATATAATGTGCCCCTTGTGTAAAGCTGCTTTGAGACAATAATTATTGTGAAAAGCGCCATACAAATAAACTTACATTGAATTCGAGTCTGCTAAAGTTGCAGATTATGATTCTAATGTATGTTTTTAGTAATGTTAAAATATAGGAAACTCACTCAGGATGAAGATGCTGTATATTGTCAACAGTGTCGAGTAAGTTACTTAATAAAACGTGTTAATTAGTAATTACATCACAGTTGTATTTAAATTTGCATACTTTTCTAATGACTTCATCAGCAAAGTAACTTAGTTACCTAAAGTAATTTAATTACTTTACTCAATGATAAAATCCACATAAATCTCAATTCGTAGACGATAGAAATTAAAGTCTTGATTCTGTAATTTTGAGTCCAACATGACTTTTTAGTTTTGTTTTAAAACATTAACACTTAATTTTAAAACAACATACACCGTTAACGATTTTTGTAAATGACACAGTATTTAACTGTAATATGAACTGTATTTTACTGTAGGACAGTTGTGCAGTATGTTACTGTATTTTAAAGTTGCACTGTGAAAATTACTGTAAATTTTACAGTAAAGATATACAATACTGTAAATAAATATAATACAGCAAGATAAACGGTGCTGTAAATGTAAATAGTTTTTGTTGTAATTGATTTACAGTAAGTTACTGGCGAACTGCTGCCAGTAATTTACTGTAGAATCTACAGGAAATTGTTAACAGTGTATGAACCAAATTACGTTCATTAATTTTCCTTCAGCTTAGTCCCTGATTTATCAGCGGTCACCACAGCGGAATGAACCTCCAACTACTCTAAGATAAGCTTTACGCAGCGGATTGAATTAAAATACAGAACGTTTCAAATGATCCACTCATACAAACCACATATTGACGTTCTCTCGATTGTTAATTACAGCAAATAGTTATTTGTAACTCAATACACCCGACACTGATTGTAAATATAGTCAGAAGTAATGGGTGTTCATGCTTCCTTAGTGACTACAGTATATAGCAAAGACATTCATCCTTTTATAAAAGTGTACTGCATATAAAAAAAAATCTAATCAATTAGTTACGTTGTATTTTATTATGCAAATTGATTAACATCCTTTCTGCTGCAATAGTTCCCAGTGGTGGACGAGATGCAGAACTCAATTGATACAGTAAAAATACAGTAGTCAACATGATGAAAGGTTTGGATCCACTTCAGATGTTGCCTACTGTAAATACCGTAATAAAGATTTACATGACCCTTTTCAATATTTGTTGAGTCAAAGTACAGACATGCTTGATTTTTAACGTACTTTGATACTCATTGGTGAATGAATGTTGATTTTATAAGAAGATTTGAAGTTTTATTACCAAAATGTGTCATATACTGATAATTAAAGATAATTCAAAGTGTCAAACAACTGAAACTCACAAGAATATAGTATATACAAATAAGTCAAGAGAACGTGTGCTGTCAAATATAAACATACCAAATCGGTTTTAGAAGAAGACAGATGTTTACAGATGTCCTGTAAACACACATTTTTTATGTATTGTTTTTACAATGTGCTGCAACAGTGAGGAAACATGCACCAGCATTAATGTTTGTTATTTTAACTCATGCTATGGGGCAGTTGAATGCTTGATTCTGATTGGCTGATGAACATTCTCCGGTGTGCAGTTATTGCGTGAATGTGAATGCGAGTGTGTATGGGTGTTTCCCAGTACTGGGTTGTGGCTGGAAGGGCATCCGCTGTGTAAAACATATGCCGGAAGAGTTGACGGTTCATTCCACTGTGGCGACCCCTGATAAATGAGAGACTAAGCTGAAGGAGAATGAATGACAGCGAAAACCAAAAATCTATTTTTTAAATTGTATTTATAATAAACTGTTTATATGGTGGCTCAGTGGTTAGCACTGTCGCCTCACAGCAAGAAGGTCGCTGGTTCGAGTCCCGGCTGGACCAGTCGGCGTTTCTGTGTGGAGTTTGCATGTTCTCCCCGTGTTGGCGTGGGTTTCCTCCGGGTGCTCCGGTTTCCCCCACAGTCCAAACACATGCGCTATAGGTGAATTGAATAAACTAAATTGGTCGTAGTGTGTTTATGGGTGTTTCCCAGTACTGGGTTGCAGCTGGAAGGGCATCCACTGTGTAAAACATATGCTGGGATAGTTTGATGAATAAAGGGACTAAGCTGAATGAATGAATGAATGAATAAATACACTTTTTATTATTTTCTTTTACAGTTTGATTTAAATGTGCCAAGTTTTTTCGGTCAACCATTTTCAGTTATTAATAATCATAACAATCTAAACACACCGGCCTCAAAGTCAAAGGTTACTGCAGTTTTTACTGTAGTCATTAAGTTTGTCTAAGTATAAAACAGAGGTTTGAATCTTTAAATCAGATGAAGGATCATATTTAAGAGTGTGAATGTTGATAGTATCTGGAGTTTAGCTGTGCTTTGTGTGTGCATGTTGTGGTGTGTTTATGTGTGTGCTGTGTGTTTCTGTTTCTGTGTGTGTTTCTGTTTATGTGTGTGGTGTGTTTGTGTGTGTTGTGCGCATGTTGTGCCTGTGGTGTGTTGGTTTGTGTGTGTTTTTTGTTTCTGTGTTCATGTGTGTGCTGTGTGTTTATGTGTGTGTTGTGTGCATGTTGTTTTGTGTGTGTTTCTGTGTGCATGTTGTGTTGGTTTGTGTGTGTTTCTGTGTTTATGTGTGTGTTGTGTGCATGTGTTGTGCGTGTGGTGTGTTGGTTTGTGTGTGTTTCTGTGTTTATGTGTGTGTTGTGTGTTTCTGTGTTTGTGTTGTGTGCATGTTGTGTTGTGCGTGTGGTGTGTTGGTTTGTGTGTGTTTCTGTGTGTGTTGTGCCTGTGGTGTGTTGGTTTGTGTTGTGTGTGGGAATATGTGTGTGTGTATTTGTTGTTATGTAGGGGTGTGTGTGTGTGTGTGTTGCAGAGCTCCTTTCCGCTGTTGAGGAGATTCTGCCTGCACTGAAGCAGAAGGGCATCCGGGTGTACCTGCTGTCTTCTGAGTGCACTACAGATGGTGTTCAGTGTATCGGTGCAGCCATCGCTGGAGCTTCAGATAAAGCGATCTCACCATCTCTCAGGTCTAATGTCCACATCAGAAGCACAGCCCTCTACATCTACACCTCCGGCACCACAGGTATCTGACAACACACACACACACACACACACACACACACACACACACACACACACA
>CAIGQV010019532.1:4845816-4870326 GCA_903798115.1 Danio jaintianensis
ACACACACACACACACACACACACACACACACACACACACACACACATTTTGATGTATATTTGTTCATTTCTATAATTTTTTATTTTATTTCAATTGTTAAATATTTTTTTGTATTTATTTATTTATATATATATTATTATTATTATTTGTTATATTATGTTTATTTTTATATTCAAAATTATATTTTTAGATTTGTTAATTGATATTATTATTAATTTATATAAAAAAAATTATTTTATTATTTTTACAAATTATATGTAAATATTTTATATTAGTATTTATTATTTGAATATTTTACAATATTTTATATTATAGATTGTTACTATTTGTTATTTATGTTAGTTTTTAATATTTAATATTTGTATTTATTTTATATACAAACTGTATTTATTTTTAATATTTGTTCATTTGTTATTTATATTTATTTTTTAAATGTTATGTGTATGTGTGTGTGTGTGTGTGTGTGTATATATATATATATATATACACAGTTGCAACCAGAATTATTCGCCCCCCTTTGAATTTTTTTTTCCTTTTTTTAAATATTTCCCAAATGATGTTTACCAGAGCAAGGAAATTTTCACAGTATGTCTGATAATACTTTTTCTTCTGGAGAAAGTCTTATTTGTTTTATTTCGGCTAGAATAAAAGCAGTTTTTAAGGTCAATATTATTCGCCCCTTTAATCTATATTTTTTTTCGATAGTCTACAGAACAAACCATCATTATACAATAATTTGCCTAATTACCCTATCCTGCCTAGTTAACCTAATTAACCTAGTTAAGCCTTTAAATGTCTCTAAGCTGTATAGAAGTGTCTTGAAGAATATCTAGTCAAGTATTATGTGCTGTCATCATGGCAAAGATAAAATAAATCAGTTATTAGAAATGAGTTATTAAAACTATTATGTTTAGAAATGTGTTGAAAAAATCTTATTGCCATTAAACAGAAATTGGGGGAAAAGTAAACGGGGGATAATAATTCAGGGGGTTTAATAATTCTGATTGCAACTGTGTGTATATATTTATATTATGTTTTTTTTTTAAATAAATTAGTATTTCTAATTTATTTTTAAATATATTATTTTTATTTGTTCATTTATATTATAGATTATATTACTAGTTGTTTTTTATATTATATTGTTAGTTTTTCATATTTTTATATTTGTACTTATTTTTATATACAAACTATTTATTTTTACTATATTTGTTAATTTATATTATTATCATTTATAGACCATTTCAATGTGGTGATGTCACTGGCCCATGAACATTTCCTGCTTGTTATCAAACTATTTCATAACTGCAACAAGAGGTAATTTAATCATAGCTTAATGTTAAAGCAGCTGCCATGACATTATTTATCAATATGTGGCTCTTTTTGGATTCTTGGAAGCTTTAGAAATTAAAAATGTAAAACAGGAAATACGTTGGGACCATTGTTATTGTTTACATCCCTCAAAATGGTCTATATTTATTTTTAATTTATTTATGATTTAATTGTTTTTAAATACTTTATATAGAATTTTATTTCTTTAATTATATTATTTATATTTATGTTTAATTTATATTATTATTTATTCATTTTTAAATATATTTTTTAGCATATTACTATTTTTTTATTTGTGATTTTATTTTTAAGTATATTATATATTGTCATATTCAGAAGTATTCCAAATGATACTAATCCTCCTTATAAGAAGTCTCTGTTATATGACTGGCTAAGTGATGTATATATAAGATGCACCGCTAAATAACACTGCTATTTACTCTGGTCTGTGTAGTAAATATAAGATGCGTCCCTAAATAACAATAATATATGTGCAGGTCTTCCTAAAGCAGCGTATGTGACCCACGAGAGGGTCTGGGCTTCGTCCTTCATCCAGGGTGTTTGTGGAGTGACGTCTGAGGACATTTTCTACATCAATCTTCCTCTTTATCACAGCGCTGGATTCCTCATCGGACTCGTTGGATGCATTGAAAGAGGTGTGGTGGATTATATGATATAACATACAGTTGAGGTCAGAATTTTTTATTTTTTTTAAACTGCTTTTATTGTAGCCGAAATAAAACAAATAAGACTTTCTCCAGAAGAAAAAACATTATAGGAAATACTGTGAAAAATTCCTGAATCTGTTTAACATCATTTGGGAAATATTTGAAAAAGAAAAGAAAAAACCACAGAAGGGGGCTAATAATTCTGACATCATCTGCATCTAGAAAAGCTTGTACGGTGTTGAATGGAATGTGATTTTCCTCCAGGTAGCACTATTGTTCTGCGGAGGAAGTTTTCGGCTTCTCAGTTCTGGGACGACTGCAGGAAGTACAACATTACTGTGATGCAGTACATCGGAGAAACCTTACGCTACCTCTGCAACACGCCACAGGTAAACATGCTGTTCACCGCCTAAACGTGTAAAGATGCTTCTTGCATTCATGTGTTTAGCAGATGAGACTTCAAATCAGCGCTTTTCCTGGGAATCGAACCCACAACCTTAGCATTATGCTTTCTTATTTGAGCTACTCTTCATAGATACAGTTGTGGGCAGAATTATTCGCCCTCCTGTGAAATATTTATTATTATTTTTTAAAAATGTTTCTCAAGTGATATTTAATGGTGCAAGGAAATTTTCACAGTATTTTCGATAATATTTTTTCTTCTGGAGAAAGTCTTATTTGTTTTATTTCGGCTAGAATAAAAGCAGTTTTTAATTTCTTAAAAACCATTTTAAGGTCAATATTATTAGCCCCCTTAAGCAATATTTTTCTCGATTGTCTACAGAACAAACCACTGTTATACAATGATTTGCCTAATTACCCTAGTTAAGCCTTTAAATGTCACTTTAAGCTTAATACTAGTATCTTGAAGAATATCTAGTCAAATATTATGTGCTGTCATCATGGCAAAGATAGAAGAAATCAGTTATTAGAAATGAGCTATTAAAACTATTATGATTAGAAATGTGGGTTTAGAAATCTTCTCTCCGTTAAACAGAAATGTAAAAGAATTCCAATGTAACAGGAGGGCTAATAATTCTGACTTTAACCGTGTATGGTATTTTGGTCACTTCTAAACAATAAAAGTATAGTGCATGAATTGTTCATCACGATTTAAATGACAACTTGTATTCAATGCACACTTTTTAAATCAATGCATTGCATAGATCACTTGTTTTTTAACAGATGCACCAAGTAAATCAGGGAATCTTCTAGCTCTGCGCAGTATATCGAAAAATGATCGTTATCGTGATAATAGTATATGCAATATCCATATCTTATAGA
Source organism: Danio jaintianensis (assembly GCA_903798115.1). Classification (NCBI taxonomy): domain Eukaryota; kingdom Metazoa; phylum Chordata; class Actinopteri; order Cypriniformes; family Danionidae; genus Danio; species Danio jaintianensis. The sequence goes on from CAIGQV010019532.1 coordinate 4,849,099, forward strand.
GAAGTGTGATAAATTAAATTAATTTTATGTGGCAAGCGTTTGTGTGCTGCATCATTCATAGGTTATTTATCCCAATCTGACCAATCAGATGGGGCTTTTACTATCTTCATCCACACCTCTCCAGTAGGTGAACAGAACTAGAGCTGAAAATAAACACTAATGCTGGGAGACGAGTGGAAAATGACAACAGCCAATAACAATCAGAATTTCCGCAGAGGTTTTCAGTCATTCGTAGTGGTTTAAAGTCTTTAAGATTGAATTAGCTCAGAAAAAACATACATAAATAAATGATTTTTGTAAACATTGCTGATAAAATAGCTTAGTTATATCGTAAGAAATATCATTTTGCAACAAGAATATCGCATATTTTCCCAGTATCGTGCAACCCAAGAATCTTCCTATTCCTAGTCCAACTGAATTGTGAGCTTTGGCTTTACATCGCACGCAGTCTTCCTGTATAATCTGAGTTTGTATCACACTGTAGACCTCTGGCCATACAAAATCTGAACAAGTGATCCTAAGAGACTTGAATGATTTGAATGCATGTAAAATTGAATTGAATGCATGTAAAAAAGAAAAGAGAGAGAGAGAGCAGTGGTTTCAGCTCAGACACTTGAGATCAACTGTCCTGAAGAGTTTATCTCCAGCCCTAATCAAACAAACCTGAAGCAGAAATAGAGCGTTTGATCCCAGTTGGAGCTAAAATGGGTCTGGAGGGTTTGCTCGGCAGGTTTTTGGACAAAGCTTTAGAGTTCGGCTTTTGTGCGGGAAAACTTTTTGGGACAGTCACTAATTTGTTCTTTCCACTCGCTGATTTCTTCCGCTTGGCAGAAAGACAATGACCGAGAGCACAAAGTGAAGATCGCCATTGGCAATGGCGTGCGAGCCGACGTCTGGAAAGAGTTCCTGAAGCGTTTCGGACACATCCACGTGCGGGAGCTGTACGCCGCCACCGAGGGAAACGTCGGCTTCATCAACTACACTGATAAAGTCGGAGTGGTTGGCCGGATCAATATTATCAGCAAGGTATGAGTGACGATTACGTAATGCTTAAACGATATGAGGGAGCAAAGTCAGTCTGATTGCTGTTGTTTCCCGTAGCTGTTTTTCCCCTTTGCCCTCATCAAGTTTGACATTGAGAAAGAAGAGCCTGTGAGGAACGCTGAGGGTTTCTGCATCCCGGTGGGAAGAGGTCAGTTCTTCTTTGATGTACAATTTATTTTATTGACATCCTTACACCTTTTACACGTCTCCTAAAGTTAAACAGTTGACTTGAACCATTTTCAGGCGATTTCTTGTTTTGGCGGCGTCACTATTAGCTTAGCTTAGCATAATTCATTGAATCGGATTGGACCATTAGCATTTAGTTCCAAAAATTCCACAAAGGAGTTTTCGTACACCTTTTACAAGTCTCCTAGAGTTAAACATAGTAGTAACTTTTTTTGAAACCATTCAGCCGATTTCTTGTTTTGGCAGGGTCACTATTAGCTTAGCTTAGCATAATTAGATTGGACCATTAGCATTTAGTACCAAAAATAAAAAAAGGAGTTTTCGTACACCTTTTACAAGTCTCCTAGAGTTAAACATAGTTGTAACTTTTTTGAAACCATTCAGCCGATTTCTTGTTTTGGTGGGGTCACAATTAACTTAGCTTAGCATAATTCATTGAATTGGATTGGACCGTTAGCATTTAGTTCCAAAAATTAAAACAGATGAGCTTTAAATAGGAAAATCATCAAAACTCTCTTTAGTTACATTGTGTAATAAAACCCGACGGAAAATGAAAAGTTACTATTCTAGGTCAATAGACCAGATGGAAACCAGTGGAAATTACAACATTTTATGGTAATATCTTTTGGAAAAACATCTCACAAACACACAGAATAAAATGGACTAACGTGTGTGTATACTTTTATAAACACTTTGTGTGTCTGAAAGGCTAATAATATGCATTCCAGAACATTCTGGCTCCAACTAGTTTATCCGTAACTGACAGCGCATCAACGAGCTGCTGCAAGAAAACAGCTCCATCTGATTTTCTCCATTACCTGTAATACGAGCACTTACAGTTTATTGCGGATGAGTGAATATATATGATACAAAAAATCAATAGAGATCAACGGGAATCAGGCTCCCTTGTCCTAAACACACAGAATGCATTGCGTTGCTTATGACACGTTCCCGAGCTATATATTTTTGGAACTAAATGCTAATGGTCCAATCGGATCCAATGACTTATGCTAAGCTAAGCTAATTGTGACCCCGCCAGAACAAGAAATCAGCTGAATGGTTTTAAAAATGGTTCAAGTCAACTGTTTAACTCTAGGAGACTTCTAAAATTAGGTTGTTTTTTTTGTGTGTTCCTTTAAGCATCGTGTCCTAAACAGATGTTACATGACCACAGACAATTAAAGACATATGATTTTTGTCTGCTGAGTGCTTTTAATAGGTTTTTAGCTTTTTAGTCAGGCAACTTGGCTCCGAGTGGGGACCTTTGATGCTCTTCTTTGATGTTGAATTCATTTTATTGACATCAATAAAGATATGAGCAGTTGTTTGTTTAGGCTGGGATTTAAGCTTTAGAGACTTCCATTGACCTCGTTTCATAACCATAAAAAGTTAGCGATTAACTGTAAAGATGCACAGCTTTAGATTAACTGTTGTTGATGTGATGTTTGGCAGATGAGGTGGGCCTTCTGGTGGGCAAAATCACCAAACATACGCCGTTCGTGGGCTACGCTGGAAACAAGCAGCAGACGGATAAGAAGAGACTCGCTGACGTGTTTGAGAAAGGAGATCTGTATTTCCACAGTGGAGATCTGCTGAGGATCGACCAGGAAAACTTTGTCTACTTTCAGGATCGGGTTGGAGACACGTTCAGGTCAGCAGAGCTTTAGCTGGAGTAAATGAGCTGCAAACGTTGCGTTAACGTTTGTTTTTGCAGATGGAAATGATGACGTAATTTTATTGAATGCCATGTCAGCAACAAAGGCTATTTTCTTGGCAAGAATATTTCATTAACCCTTGTGTGGTGTTGGGGATGTTTTCATCCACTCTGGGGTGATTTTGAGTCTTAATCTGGCCACAATATTCTCTGTGTTTCAGCAAATGGAATGATTTTTGGTGACAAACCTTATTGTGACACATATTTTAGGAAAATGCTTTGAAAATAGAAAAAAAACTCAACTACACTCTGGGCAAATTGACTACCCTTTCGTTATGTTAGGGATTAAAACATCCACTGGTGCCAATTTGACGTCTTCCCAACAGGGAAAACCAGCATCAATCAAGAATGCTGTCACGGTTTTGCTATCAAAAAATGTCATTATAATGGAAGTCAATGGGGCAGAAACAGCCACCAACAGTAAATTAGGGAGAGAAAATTAAAATCTTGAAAAATGCATCAAAGCCAATGTTGTTACTAATCGTTCACATGTCCAAGACTGTGATAAAGGTAAAAAAAATCCAGTCCACAATTACTTTTTACATAGAACGTAATTTTCTGTTTTTTTTTTTACCAAATCGATGACATAATTTATGAACTTGGCAATTAAAGAGTTAAAATCCTGTACGTTTTTAAAACATTTAGTAGTTTTGATCAGGACTGATGTTGATTAACAGTTTTGTGCAAATAAAATATTTATCTGATGCTTTTTTTCAGCAGTTTAATTTAGTGGATGTTTTCATCTTGAACATAACGAAGGGGTAGTAAATTGGAACAGTGCACAAGGGTTAATAAAAATACAATTAAAAACAACAAACAAATGAATACATAAATTAGATTAACGTTATGCCGTGATTAAAAATTCTAAAGTTTTTCCTGGTGACACTTTGCTGAATATCTCCTGAAGTGAGTTGATTTCATTAAAAAAAGCCTTCAGCAGTCATTAACAGCAGGACAGTGCAGTCGAATGTGTTTTACAGTAATTGTGCAGAACAAACACTGAGTGGGCTCTTCATCTTTAAGCAAAAAAAGAGGAGTTATTCTTGTACGTCCAATATGACATCTGGTAAAAATCAATCTTGCAGGTGGAAAGGAGAAAACGTGGCCACGACTGAAGTGGCAGATATTCTGACCATGGTGGACTGCATCGAGGAGGCCAACGTCTACGGGGTCAAAGTTGAAGGTGAATAATCGAATTTGCGTTTAACTGTGATTTTGTATGATGCTTTGATCTCTTAAAGGAACACTCCACTTTTTATGTACATCTATTAGAGTTAAAGAGTTTTACTGGTTTTGAATCCATTCAGCCAATATTTTGGTCTGGTTAGAACGCTTTTAGCTTAGCTTAGCATAGATCATTGAATCAGATTAGACCATTAGCATCTCGCTCAAATGACCAAAGAGTTTCAAAAATATTATTTAAAAATCCTATTTAAATCTTGACTCTTCTAGTTTGATTGTGTACTAACGCTGGGATTCCCACAGGATTTAAGTGAGACTGTGGTGGGCGAACATTGGTTCCTCTTGGAGGGGTTTGGTTATTTATTAATTTAGCAGACGATTATCCAAAGTGGCTTGCATTTGTACATTCCAAAGTTAAATCGATAAATCTGGTGAACTTCAGAGAAAAACTCATTATGAGTGAAGATCCTTTAAAAAATATACATCATCAATTTGTCTCTACAGATTTCAATTACAAAGCAGGACAAAAGAAATATCATATAATATCAAAGATGCATCATGAAATATCAAACAATAGCATGGAATTTTAAGAAGACTATTGCAGACATTGAAGAGATTTTCAGGAAATTTGATATATTATTTGGTCCAGGTCATGGAACGTCCGGGGATTTGTTATTAATTACAAAATTTACTTTCCTAAATGTCAAAATGTTATCTCTCTATTACATTTTTAAGTGTAGTCTATAATAGGGGCGGGCTGCACGGTGGCGCAGTGGGTAGCACAATCGCCTCACAGCAAGAAGGTCGCTGGTTTGAGCCTCGGCTGGGTCAGTTGGCATTTCTGTGTGGAGTTTGCATGTTCTCCCCGTGTTCACGTGGGTTTCCTCCGGGTGCTCCGGTTTCCCCCATAAGTTCAAAGACATGCGATATAGGTGAATTGGGTAGGCTAAATTGTCCGTAGTGTATGTGTGTGTGAATGAGTGTGTATGGATGTTTCCCAGTGATGGGTTGCAGCTGGAAGGGCATCCGCTGTGTAAAACATATGCTGGATAAGTTGGCGGTTCATTTCGCTGTGGCGACCCCTGATTAATAAAGGGACTAAGCCGAAAAGAAAATGAATGAATATAATAGGGGCATAAAGGGTTGCGTACCCAATTGAAAATATGGCTAATTAGGTTACGAGCTTATTATTGTAAGGCTTTGACTTTATTTTAGAAAGACATTATTGAAAAGAATCATCATTTGATGTATTAATCAATGTTGTATTAATGTTATAATTTAATCAAGAGGATCTAATCGAATTTCTAGTGTCTGAAACAGATGTGACACAATTAAAGACATTATCCTTTTTTGTCTGCTGAGTGCTTATATAGGTGATGGAAATTCAGCTCAGTCAGTGAAAGTTCGGCAGTTTGACATTTGTTTTCTTTACATTACACTGAACAACATTAGAACTCAACACTTCATGAAAAGGCAAAAAGCCCAGGTGCATGATCCTGCAGTCTCACCCTACTATATACCAGTGTTTCCCAACCCTGTTCCTGAAAGCACACCAACAGTACACATATTTAACCTCTCCCTATTCAAACACACCTGAATCAACTCATCAGAACATTAGAAGAGACTCCAAAACCTGGGTCAGATAAGGGAGACATCCAAAATATGTACTGTTGGTGTGCCTTCAGGAACAGGGTTGGGAAACACTGCCATATACTTATGCATATTCTCATTGTATCTCTACTGTATTCTTCAGGTCATGAAGGAAGGATTGGAATGGCAGCAGTGAAACTGAAGGAGGGCAGAGAGTTCGACTGCGTCTCCACCTGCAGTGTTTTGGCCAACTACCTTCCAGTCTACGCCAGACCTCGATTTATACGAATTCAGGTACACACACATACATATTCATAAACAAAGTTATATACAGGGTTCCCACTTATCCCTAAATGTCAAATTCCTTGACTTTCACTGATTAAAAAGCTGAATATCAGTGACGTCTAATGAACGGGAATTTTTTTTTAAATAAACAGGTCACTGTTGTGCCTATATATTAATAATAATAATTATATGTAGAAAAGAATAATGTTAAAAAAACAAAACAATGTTAATATGGTTTTAGCTTGAATATAATTATGCATGGCTTAATTAGACACTATGAGAACAACAATGGATAATTCACTTGCATTGCATGCTCTTCCATATTTGTAAGTAGTTTTACATTTAGCTTTCTGTCATCTACTTTTAACACATGGGGCTCTATTTTAGCGATTAAACACAGTCTAAAGCGCACTGTGCAGGTGTATTTTCTGAATGCAATTTTGGCTATTTTAATGACAGTAAAATGGCGGTCTGTGTGTCCACATTTAATTTAGTTTAATAAGCACAAAGATTTGATTTTAAAAGAATTTCCAAATTCAGTCCTAATTTTCAGTAACCGAACGAAGTGTGCTCAAAAACAGCCACCACCATGCCCAATATTCAAACATTCCTGTACCCCTATATTGATGCATACGTCTCAAAAAAATTATACACTTACTGTAAATATGCATAATAAACAGAGGTAAATTGTCACGAATAAACTGCCTACAACAGAGCCGTGAAGAAGGCATGAAAGGAGGTAGCAGTTTTTATTCATTCTCCTTCGGCTTAGTCTCTGATTTATCAGGGGTCGCTACAGTGGAATGAACCGCCAACTACTCTGGCATATGTTTTATGCAGCGGATGCCCTTCCAGCCACAACTGGAAGTAGTTTTTATATTTACGCATATTCTTTTACATTTTAATCCTTAAATTTTTCATATGTAAAGATATTTGTGTGCATCCCTGTGTGTGTAAGAAGCAACATTTATGTGCGTTTTGGATCCACTAATGCGCTCTTTAAGTAATCATTTTTTAAAAAATTGCGCCATTGTAGCTGTTTCAGTTGCCTTAAAATAGCAACACGTCAATAATGTGCCTTAACGCACCTCCTTTTCAGACCAACACACCCATTGATGCACAAATGCATTTGGTATTTAAACAGCCTGGCGCAAGTCATGAAAATGATTCCAGCGTCAGACTGAAACTAGCAAAAAAAACACTTGCGTTGAGTGTGCGATAGAGCCCCCAGTCTTTGAAGTGCTCATTTTAAAGCCAAAGTTCGTCAAATGTTTTTCTAGCATGTTAGCTGTAGTTAACAGGTACAGTCAGGTGACTGGATTTCACTTACAGTACCAGTTGATGAGCATCAAAGGAATAAAATGGAGCAGAAAATAGCCTTACCATAAACAATATGCAATATAAAATCACAATATAAAACAAATAGGGTACAGAAAAAACACATTTTGATAAATGGACACAAAAATGTAAAGTGACAAGCACAAAATCTATGATATTCCACGACTAGGAAAAATTATATAAAAATACCCTGATTTCAATGCCTTGAATAAAACTTCTTGGCATTGAAATCAGGGATTTTTGTTTTCAAGATATTGTGGTGGGAACCCTGAATATAAACACAACCCCACAGACCTTTCTAGCAGACGCCGTCCTCCTCTTCAGTCTGTGATGAAGCCAAACGTTTCTTGCAGAATTCTCTGGAGGTCACAGGAACCTTCAAGATGATGAAGGTGAAGCTGGTGGAGGAAGGCTTTAATCCAGTGTTGATAGACGATTTGGTGTTCTTCCTGGATTTGAGACAGAAGAAGTACATTCCTCTTTCTCAGGACGTTTACAACTCGATCATGTCGCAGGACATTAAACTGTAACCAACCACTAGATAAGCTAACCGCACCGTTTGGAGACCTACTAACCAGTAGCTGCCCACTAATCTCAGGGAAAAGCAGTGATTCCACAGAGCGATTTTAACCTTTACAGAGGAGTACAGTCAAGTGTTTTACATTTGCTACTTTATGCATTCAGTCACGTGTGCCTTATCCATTAACCTCATTAATAATGGACATTCATAATCTGCTAACTTGTAATAAAACGTTGATGAGAATTTATTAAGCTTGTGCTGCAGTGATTCTAAACTGGGTCAGCAGAGGAAATGTGGGATATGAATGAAGCAAACTAGATAAACTGAACAGCAAAATAAGCGCTTAACCCTCATACTGCATTCAGATCTGTTAGTCTGGACCAGGAAGAGAAACAGAAACAATTTCAATGAATAAACAGGGTTTATACACATTTTTACCACTAAAATTCCATGACTTTTCTAAGACTTTCAAGTAAATTTTCATGACCTTATGTTTTATGTAATGTCTACATATGTGTGGTTAAAAAACAATACATGTTAAAATGTATTACCTCATATCGTAAAACAATATTTAGTTTCAGCTTATATTTATATCTATGTAAAATTGATTTAGATAATGCTTACACCGCACTAATAATGTGAGTGCATGTGATTGGCCAAGGACAGAAAAGAAGTGAAGACAACTAACCTATATTCAAGAACACAGATATCTGTTTTCCATGACTTTTCTAAAACTTTGTGGGTTTTTCTGATTTTCCAAAACTTTTCCAGGCCTGGAAAATGCCATGTCAAAATTCCATGACTTTTCCAGGTTTTCCATGACCGTATGAACCCTGATAAATAAACTAATAACCAACAAACGTTTGACCATATTCTGAAATTCTGACCCATTGTAACCTAGAAGACAAAAAGGCTTTTAAATGTAATGGCCATTAATCACATTCAAAATCATTTTTTGACATAATATATGTGCTTTGTATATTTATATTGTATATATTGTTTGAGAAAATATTTAGGTTTAGATGAAATATATATGTATATGATACAAATTATATATAAATGTAAATATCTATGTGATACATAAAAACAAAACTATACAAAAATTGTATGCGTTTGTATCACATATACATAATAATAATAAATATAATCAAATGCACACACAAAAAAAAAAAAACTCTTATTTTGGATGCCATTAATCTGCCCAGGACTAAGTCAACATTTTAAGATAACTGATCAAATGTTTTGATCCACTTCAGATGTTGACGATCCATCTCTCTATATATTTGTGTCAGCATTCTGTTTTGACCCAGAAATGAAACATGCGTTTCTATAAATCAAGATCTACTTTGACCCAGATTCATATTCTCTGTGACGCCATGTACAGTAAGTGTTAAATAAGGTCTTGTCGCCTATCCAAGTTTTAGGAACAACAAATAATAACTTGACATCCAGTTGATCATTTGATATTAGAAGTGGCTTATATGAAAGGCAAAGTAATGGCAAAGAAAGCGTTCTTGCAGGACTCCCAGAGTTCATCATTCTTTGGATTCATCTTCAATGCCTCCTCTTTCATCTTACCCCAGACATGCTCAATGTCTGGTGACTGGGCTGGCCAATCCTGGAGCACCTTGACCTTCTTTGCTTTCAGGAACTTTGATGGAGGCTAAAGTATGAGAAGAATTTGCCCTCTCCTGTGGTTTGTAATGTAATGGGCAGCACAAATGTCTTGATACCTCAGGCTGATGATGTTGCCATCCACTCTGCAGATCTCTCGCACGCCCCCATACTGAATGTAACCCCAAACCATGATTTTTCCTTCACCAAACTTGACTGATTTCTGTGAGAATCTTGGGTCCATGCGGGTTCCAGTAGGTCTTCTGCAGTATTTGTGATGATTGGGATGCAGTTCAACAGATGATTCATTGGAAAAATCTACCTTCTGCCACTTTTCCAAATGATCAACTAGAAGTCAAGTCATTATTTGTTGCTCTTACAACTGGGATCGACGACAAGACTTTTGTCAGGTAGTGTGTATATTATTGAACCTTTACCCCACATCTCTCTCACACACATTTGGGAAAATCTATGAAAAATGTCTGTTTTTCATCTGAAAGTGAAAGTTTTGGCAAGTCAAATTTAATTTTGAAAACATTGAAGTATATATAAAATATATGCAATTTCTATGCCAATAAGCCAAACACTCAAATTTCACAGACATTCATTAATTCACTCACATCTGCTGATCAGATACAATTAGGTTTTAGTCACTGGAAAATATGAAGTTTATAATAATTCTTTAGGTCTAACAGAACCCTAGATGTGAAAACAGATTGAAATGCATTTTGAGGGCTAAAAGGAACTTCCTGTGCACTTTAATCATGCCAAAAGGCCAATCAAACACTATAGTACTTCAGCCCACATTTATCTGCGACTCAAACACAAGTTAACCTTTAATTACATTCGTACTAGTGCAATATTTGTCCTCCTGACTCAGCGTTTTCTGCTTGGCAAGCCGAGAACTCAATCTGCTGACACAATGAGCTGAATAAAGCCGGCGCTGTGTTTCTAAGCTAATCAGCTGCAGTATCTGTCCAAACTGGGTGAAAGTTCAAAACTCACGACCTCTGAGCTCAAATAAACACTTGCAGAAAGCCCAAACCCAAATGAACCAGTTTCCTTCTGTACCCGAAACCACGGTCAACGACATCTCTCACCATTTCACAATCCACACCAAGTCAATCAATAAAATAAAAAAAGCCCCCCGATTGTTCTTATTTAAAAATGAATTTATTTAATAATACAGTTGTATACGTTAGAAATGTGCTGCAAAGAAAACAAACAAACAAAAATGTCGCCACACAGAAAAGAAATGAAACGAAACCCGGGATGAAGCCGCGTACGTCGTCATATCAAAACAAAGTGGTACTGATGTGCCTTAATAAACTGTCTATTAGTACAAAAATACATTTCAGGGCACACAATACAGCATCCAGTATCACAAATAAATCAGGGTTCGCCCTCCAAAGCGAGTTCATAAATTATTGAAAGCGAGCACGTCTCTAGTTTGTAAATCATAAAAATGTTCTGTAACTGTTTAAAAATGCCATTAAGTAGTGTGTTCGTGTGTGTGTATATATATATATATATATATGGTATAAAAGATAACGTCTTTTTCGTTGCATTTATTATTTACGTTTTTTTCTTTTGTTTTTATTGGTTTAAATCTTCTCCGTACTGCTAAGTTAAATTCCAAGGCTCAGAAGTATAACCGGAATACAAACATAACCAATGTTATCTTTTTTTTTTTGTTAAGAAACTTTTTTTTTCTTCCCCATTACGTTTTTTTTTTAATACAAAATAACAAAGATGTACAAAAAGTCATTTACAGCGAACCAAGGCCATATGCTAGCACAATATTTACAGCGGTAATTGAAACATATCCTAGTATCCTTGACTTCATATGCATAGCGGGTGTGAAAAAGCAGACCTGTTCGTTAGTTGTGTGCTAAATACCCTCCTTCGTAACTTCCCTCCGTAACCCAAATGTGACGTTCGCGAGTCAAAAGTAACAAAAAGAAAATGCAGATAAGGCATCACTGCTTGCAGTGTATGATGGGTAGGTTTGTGTACTCAACTTAGTAGCAGGCGTTTGGACCTGAGTCATAGCACATGCATAGATCTCTAGACAGCAGGAGTTTCGGAAAACCACAGTCAGTGTTTATCTACGGTAAAACATCGCTAGAAAAGATCGCTTCAAAAACATCGAGCGAAAGAGCCCATTTTTTCTTTTCTTTTCTGGATAGTTTTTCGTTTTCTTCATAGCCGGAGAGGGAAGTCCATGAGCAGACGAGTGCAACAGTCACAGATCTTCCAAAAGAAAAGGAAAAACATCTTCATTTTACAGAAAGCGACATGCTTTTCAGATCCCACAATTCATCACGGCGACTTCCACATGACCTCAACAAACTCACACATACAGCAACTTTTCTGTTTGAGAGCACATCAAGTACGTCTTAGCAAAACTACTTCATTATTACCCCGCTTCCGTTCCAGCCTTTTCTAATTATTTGCAGGAGAAAAAAAAAAAAAAACACGGGGTCATTTTTCCGACTGTCTGTGGCACAGGTCATGCATCCCATTAGCAGTTCCATTTCTTCATTTATTTATTTATTTATTCAGTAATTTTTTGCAAGTCTTCAAGCACCAAAAGGGAAAGAAAAAGGCAAAACCAAAAAAAAAAAAAAGAGAGAGAGAGAGAGAGAGAAAAACCAAAGGGAATAGGAAAGCGCTCCACAGCCAGTGACATCCTCCGTGTTTCTGAGAAGGAGGACAGAAATAATACTTGATCAAGTGTTGCGAGCCTTCAGGAACAGACCAGCTGTTTCTCTCTTCAGAAGTGGTCGATCAGCACAGACACACAGTTTGCGCCCACCAGGTAATTGGGGTCTCCTGGTAGACACTTGTTTTGCCAGCATTTGGGGTCACCTGTGGATACAGCCAGAGCGGGATCATGAGGAACGCTGGATCAAAACTACACAAGTTTTACCATGATTTACAGAACACAGATGGTAAAATGTCATTCAGTGTAACTCCTGTCAGGTGCATTCAGATCATTTGATGGTATATTAAAGGGATAGTTCACCCAAAAATGAATATTCACTCACTATTTATTATCATCAAGTTTATGAGTTTCTTCTGTTCAATGCAAAAGAAGATATTTTGAAGAATGCTGGAAACCTATAACCATCTGCTTGTTAAGTCATGACATATCAGTGACGTATGGAATACTGTTTCTGGGTCCAAGCTGCTACTCATTTCAATTGAGAAAATACTCATTTATGACCACTTTTTCAGTCATATCACACATTAAAAGGGAATTTTATATAAAATCATGGTGTGCACATCAGTCTCTGGACTTGCTGCATCACAGACACCAATATTTGAACAATTAAAAAAAAAAATTAATCACTTTCTGGCCATCGGATATTAGGCATGGTTATATATATATTGCGATCGTGATTTTCAAAAGCATTACATCGCTTTATAAATGTTTATTATTACCATTTGATGAGTCTCCCCATACAGTTTGAAATGGCACTTGGACCCGGAAGCCGCTTTGCGTGACGTAACACTTAACAAGCGGATTGACGTGCATAGTAAGAAAAACAAATACTATTGAAGTCAATGGTTGCAGGTTTACAGCATTCTTCAAAATATCTTCTTTTGTGTTAAACAGAGTAAAGAAAGTCCATCAGGTTTTGAACCAGAGTAAATAAAGACAGAAATGTAATTTTGGGGTGAACTATTCCCCTTTAAATAGCTTAATGATCGCAGAACATTCCCAATATACTTATACTTCACATAATTTGTCAGCAAGACATTTATAATCATATCAAATTCAACTCATTTTGATCACTTGCTCTTTTATATATTTGATCAAATACAGGTCAGAATATGTTGCCTAATTGTGAACTAAATACATTCGTTACACTCAATGACAATACAGCATCATTTCACCCATATTTTCACTTTTGATTTATAAAATATGTCTAAACATTAGACACTTCACTTAGCTGTGAGAGGGAAAAATATCTCTGAAACGTAAGTTTGTCTGTAAAGGACTGATGACATTTCTTCCAAGTTAAAATATACATGTTGTCATTTTTTTGGTTTGCATAAAAGAATTAAAATGTGTTTTCACTGATATTGTTGTGTCTAAAGAAATGAATATCAATATCTCTGAAATCACATGTTGATATTCATTTTAAGACACAACAATATAAGGGTGTAATGGATCACTGTTGATCCGTGCGGATCACGACCACAATTTGGCACGCACGTGACCCGTGGATGGATATATATATATATTTTTTTTTGTTTTGTTTATTAATCTTATATTTTTAACCACGATAGAGAGGAAAAACTACTTTTTTTTTCTGTCAATATTGCGGTGTAAGTAACATTAACTAATTACATGGAGAATGTTCACGTGCTAATCAGTCAACAACAATGGCTAGTATAAGAACAGGAAAAGCCTCCCGCGTCATTCAAGTCACATGTATGGAAGCATTTTGGCTTCCTGGTCAAATATAATGATGACGGGAAAAGGGTGGTGCACAATAGCAGTGTTTTAACTCCAGAAGAGTAAAGAAATCAACATTTATTTTATTTGAAAGTTGGAAGAAATGTCCTCAAATCTTTATGAATAAAACAAACATTAACTTTTTGACTCAAACAAAAACCTACCGTAGTAAATCCAGTTATGTTTAATCTAGAAAAACAGAATTTCCCAGTGGTCTCTCTTTTTTTGTTTTGTTGTCAATTTTCTCATTGTTTCATACACTAATTCAATTGTCACGATTATTAGCATGACTGACAACAAAATTCACTCCCGGAAGGAATTTCATAAAAATTAGCAAAGATGTTCATATGTTAGCATCCATAAATCTCATTTTCAGTAATTAAATAGCACATAACAACCAGATTCGGTGTGGTTACTCCCAAAAAAAAGTATTATTATTATTTTTTATTTAATATTTGACATCCTTATTTTTGTATAAACCAAATAATTATCATGTTAACCATCACAAACTAAAAACACCGAATCATGTTTTAAAGAGAGCTTCTTATTTACGTCGAACACAAAAGAAGATAGTTTGAAGAATGTTGGAAAGCAGTATGTAAGAATATTAAAACAAGTCAAATGTTTACCACTTTTCATAATTATTAAAAAAGAAACTTCAACGATTTAAGGAAATAAAGGGATATTTCACACATTTTACCACCCTCTGCTTATTCGTTGTGTTTATCTTACTTTGGGCTTCACACTACACACTCATAAAGCCCAGATATAACGTTCTTATTTGCATATCTGTGATGTCAGTGTCATTGATTGGATAAAAAGCAGCAGATGACTGGTTTAGATCTTTATATTAGTTATTATAAATTACATATAATTTTCCTGAATGGGCTATAAAGGAAAGAAGAAAACTTTCCACTTCACATTCTCTCCATCATCATTCTCCCTGACCGTTCATATTTTACACATGGTGTTTTCGTGAATATAATTGTACGGTTTATAGTTGTGTTTGAGTGAAACATAACAAATATGGCATTTGAACAAATTTCAAATGTAAATGAGTTTAAATAATCTAGAATTCAGCGCATTTATTTATTTACTTATGCTGGAAAATAACAATGAGACCATGAAATCACTATTTGTTAGAATAACCCTCGATGAGCTCAAACCTCTGTTTACAACTCTTACATTTCTGGCTAAGAAATGTATATTACTAAAATGGTCTTCTATTTCCATGTGGATTTCTCAGTTGTCAGTCTTTCTCCCTTTGGAAAAATTAACCTATGACCTCAACCACAAACAGGACAAATTCAGGAGACTTTGGGAACCTCTCCAATCCTTTTTACACAAACTCTAAAATTTTTATTTTAAGATAGTTCTGGCTTCTTAATTTTTATTTTATTAATATTATTGTTTTTTTTTTTTAAATATAAACTCACATTTGTACATTTTTATTTAATTTGGGGATGGTTTGTTTGTTTGTCTGATTGTCTTTGTTGTTTGTACTATTTGAAAATCCTTAATAAAAAAAAAAGAAAAAAAAAAACCCTCAATGAGTAAAAAACATTTGTTATTTGCACCAATTGTAATTTTCCGGGGGGAGGGGAATGCTCTGAGTGCCTATATTTTCATTAAAAAAATTATGTTATCAGGGATTACAAGACTTCTGAACTTTTATGAACAAAAATAGTGTAATCAACATCAATGAAGTTATCATATATGTTTCTTGATAAAGGGTTAAGTCGTAAAGATGATTGAGTCTGCTGATAAGAGGATGAAAAGCTGAGTGAGTCCACAGACTGCCCATTTAAAGCGACAGTTCACCCAAAACTATCAAATCTGTCATCATTTACTGATCCTCCACCCATTTGTCTTTCTTCTGTTGAACACAAAGGAAGATATTCTAAAGAATGGTGGAAAAAGCCATTGACTTCCATCGTATTTTTTTGTTCTTGCTGCATTTCCCCACAATTTGTTTCAGTATATCTTGCTTCGTGTTCAACAGAAGAAAGAAATTCATAAAACATCACTTGAGTGTGAGGAAATTGTCAGTTTTAGGTGAACTATCCCTTTAAAGCTTCACGCAATCAGGACGGCTTTGAATGTGATGGTCATTTCAAGAAAGTCAGAAAATGAAACAAAAGCGTGAGCAAAGCCTCTTCCAAACAGCTTTAATCCCGATCCCAAAAGACCCATGAAAGGACAGAGAGAAAGGACAGCGTACCCGACGAGGAGTCGGAGGATTTTAGAGCAAAAGACCAACCATCAGGGGTCATAGACGCACAGTGTGGTAAGCGCAGCTCCACGGGCTTCAGGAACTTCAGGCCGTGAGGACCACACATCACCAGTGGACTCAGCAGAGTTTCACCTGACAGAGCAAAACATGGTACATCAGTGAACATCACACGTCACACACTGCTAACAACATCATCAAACCCCTTAAGGGTCACCGTCCCACCACTGGGATGCATAAGTTTACGTCACTTTTTTGCAATTAAATCCTAATCTAATCATGACTAACTATATAACGTTGGAAAGGTCTAAGACTTCTGAATACATACTTTACCACTGTTTTTTTTTTAAGGAAAAATAATAGATTAAAACACATTTAATATCATAATATTGTAGTCTAAAAGCAATCATTACAGACTATATTGTTATATTGCTATATTATCATATTTTACCAGTTTTTTTTTGTTACGTAGGAAGAGTAATAGATAAAAAAACTCATTTACTGTCATGCTACAATCTGTGGGACCATTTACGGTTGCATTTTTAAAGCATAATATTGTAGTCTAAACAAAGCAATCATGGCAGACTAATATTTCATTTGATAGCTTCAAATTGGTAGTTTCCATATCTGGTGACTGATTTTTTATTAATTTACTGAGTTATTTATTAATTTGCAAAACGGATACTTAGAGTCGTAAAGCATTACTTTGCTACAGCAATCCACATGTAAAAAAAAAAAACATAGATGTTTTTAGAGGCTAAATCAAAAACATCTACCACCATACTGCTTTAGAATCTTACGTCTACTTTACAAATTTTGTCAAATGTATTAAAAAATACGGTTCACATTCCTCAAAACACAGGGGGCGCCCTTGTTTGGTCACCAATAGAAACTACAGGCCATTTGGTGGTCATGTTTGGTACTGCATCCAAACAAAATCTTTCTGAAAGCTCTTTTTTTTGGGGGGGATAAATTTGAAAAATAATTTGTTCAGATATTTATCTTAGATTTTCTGTCAATTTTAGGCTAAAACAGGTTTTGTAAAACGCATATTTTATGTAATATAACAAAATACACATTTACTGTTTTATTATTTTCATAAAGCCACATAACTTCTGTTTTATTGAACTTATTTCCACATCTGTCGTCTTCTAAAATGAGACCAAGCTTAAATCTATACACCAAAGCATTGAAGATTGGCATTCATTTAGGCTGAACATGTCATTTTCATGCCTACAATACACTTTCATCAAGCACTAACTTCAGGCAAAACCAAGTGAATCGGTATAAATAATTTCTGCACAGAACATCTGTTGCTTGTGCATGCCTCATGTTGCTTCCTTTACCTTTTTACTAAGATATAGTAGTGATCAGATAATTTGTAAAAATATGTAAATAAAAAAAAACTTTAAAAATCTGCTGATAATATTAAGTACTACTAAATATTTACTATAGCAAATGTTAGTTCCCACACAATGTTTTTTCTTTATCTTCTCAGCTAGTCTTTCATCTTTTTCTAAGGCAGTTTCATCCAGACGTGCTTGTCTTTATGTGCAAAGTGGTAAAAACAAACTGAAACATCATTTTTAAAAAGTCAGTGTGTAATCAGACCTTTCTCCTTGTCCAGAGGGGGCAGGATGCTGTTGTCCCGGCACACTTTGAAGTAGATCTCCTGCTCCACACTATCAGGAATGGCTCCCTGTGGGATAATGATGCTGACGCCCGTCTCTATAGAGCTCAACACCCCACCGTTACAGTTAAAGATGCCCCGCGCCGTGGCCACCACCGTGTGTCCTTCATCTTCTTCATCATCATCCAGTGCACTAGGGCTAGAAAACAGACAATCAGACAATCATTAGTTGTTCTGTAAAATAGAGAAAACAAACAATTAGGGCTGCATGATTTTGGAAAAAAACTGAGATTGCGATGTTTTGTTTTTCTGCTATATGAATATGATATTGAATAGCATAAGAATTCAGAATTTTATATTGATGATTTTGTAGATGATTTTGTAGGGAAGGGTGACACGGTGACTCACAGCAAGAAGGTTGCTGGTTCGAGTCTGTTGTATATATGTAGTTGCTGACATAAATTTTTTTGTTTTACATACTTTAATTCAGTAATATTCCTCTAAGCCGAAGGAAAATGAATGAATGAATGATTCTGTAGGACAGATAATCTGCATAAATCCAACAGATAGCGTTTTGCGGTTTACTGGAACGATTATAAATCGATTAACGTAGAGAAATTAAATCATCAAATGTAAATAAATAACACTGAATACTAGTCTTCATTGTGCAAAAAATAAAAAATCTTTGTTAAAACGTTATAATTTCTTACACGTACTTGAAATTTCACATTCACAGGCCTTAAAAACTAAGCAAACAAGCAAATGAAAAATGTTCACTTTATTATGGGTCAACTTCACAATGTGGTTCCTGCTCTACTATAATCCCACTCAAATTTGCTAATGGATAAATAAACTCAAACTGAACTGACATTGCAGATTCTGCGATGTGACTATTGTGGATTTGCACACTGCGTTATTGATGCTGAAACGATATTTTGTGCAGCCCTACAAACAGTCCAGATGTGCTCGAGGCTACACAGCATTTATCTGGGTCTACAGACCTTTTTGAGTTCATCACATAGCTCTCTGATATAAACCACAAACTGAACTAGTGCTGAACTGAAGCCAGTTATTACACAGCTCTCAGCAATACTTGACTCTCATTGGTCAATCATGACATTCCAAGGTGTGTTATTCCCTGATAACAATTGATTAAACTAATAGCACATGCTCATAACGGTACAAGTCATCTTGACCATTAGTGAGTATATTCACACACACATTTTTACCCATGCTTATATAAAGTTGTAGTCAAATTGAATGGCCCTTATATGAAATTAATTAACCCATTTTTAAACAGTTTTAATCATTTTAATGTATTAATTTCTTTTGTCTGTCATGATGACAATGCATAATATTTTACAAGATGCTTTTGTAATTTAAAGGCTTAACTAAGCTAATTAGGTTAAAGTCCGGTTAATTAGGCAAGCTATTGGATTACAGTGGTTTGTTCTGTAGCCAATCCAAAAAAAAATCTTAAGGGGGCTAATTATATTGACCTTAAAAAAAAATATTTGTAAAAATTTATTCCAGCCAAAACGAAAAGAAATGAGACCTACTCCAGAAGAAAAAATAGGAAATATTGTGAAATTTGAATCGCTTGGGAAACTAGATTTTTTATCAAAACAAAACTGATACAAGTCATTCTTTTTTCTTTATGAAACTCATTGGCCTTGGCTCATTTTCTATGAAGAACAAAAATCTGAACAGATTTTCAATGACCACACACACACTACACCCCCCTACACATTTATATTACATACAGGCAGGGGCGTAGCAGACATTTTAAAAGTGGGGGGACAGCTGAATGAGATCCAAAAGTTTACGTTCATATAATTATTAATCACCTGTTTCTAAATGGTCTGGCTCTAAAAGTGAGGGGGACGTATCCCCGACGTCCCCCCCGGTTGGTCCACCCCTGCATATAGGATGTTTGGGTCCACTAGACGCAGGGTTAAAGTAAATGGCCTTAACTACTATGTACTTATATCAATATATAAACACAGTGTGTTCATAAACACTTAATGTATTGCAGAACACTTCTGGTGCTCTTGAGGTGGGATACGGGTAGGGTTAGAGACCGGTTTGGTGGTATGGGTAGGTTTAGGGGTGGGTTAAGGATTAAGGCATGTTAAACAGTGTAATTATAAATGAGATTACAAAAATTAATTACAGATGTAATTACATGCAGGTGTTCAATCAAGCATAAGTACAATATAAAAACATGTATTTTCACAATAAATACATTGTAACAAATAATGAACTTCAGTGTGAGTACATATAGTTCAATACTCAATGGGGATGAGGAAAAAAAAAAACAGTAGCACTTTAATTTAAATGTGATCTGCAACAAAAGTAAATGGAAAATATAAACCATAAATGTTGCTTATATTGCTTGAAAATGGCATGGAGGTAAACATCTGTATTTAAACATAATATTTTAGATTTTGTTGAATTAAAAACCCAAAAATGGAGCGGCTGAGTTGCATAAATATGAACAGCACACAAGGGTTATTCTGGAAAGCCTCCTCTTACCTGACCGGGACGGCTTTAGGAATAGCGTTGATGTTGTTGTGCTGATATTTCGGCCTGTTGTCCATGGTGCGAGTGAAGGTGTCGACGCCGCTGTCCGTGTCCTGGGGCTGTGGGGAGATCTGAGGCTTCAGGTTGTTGTTGACACTGGGTTTGGACTGCGTGTCATTGGGAAGCAGGTTGTGGTTGAATTTGGGACTCTCGAACTTGCGCTCGAAGGGTCGGGCCGAGCTGGTGTAAGGCTTGGGGACGTATCGGTTGTAGCTGGTCGGGACGCCGAGTGTTTTAGGAGGAGCGTCCATGCCGTTGATGGTGGACTTGGGGGGCAAGTAGCTGCTTTGGATGGGCTCGTCCCGGGTCGGAGCTCTCAGAGCAGACAGGTCCGGTTTGGCTTTAGGAGAGCTGTGAGGATCTGGCAGAGAGTTCACTGGGAGACAAATGATGATGATGATGATGATGATGTAAATATTAAAAAACAATGCATTCAGTTTTTGCTACGGTATCAAAATCATAACAGTTCTCTTGTAAAGTCATAGATGCAAGATGGTACTTGATCTTTGGAAAGTTTGTTCTGTCCAATATATTGATTTTATAAGGACTTCATTATTTTACTTTGTTACAAAAACAACATTTAAATCTGCGTGAAAATATTACATATACAAAAATACTACCTGTGAAATTAACCATACAAAGTCAAGCAATTTACTTTAAAATACTACAGACACACTTTTTTTCCATATGTCAAATCACTTATTTCAAAACAAAATTTCTAACCAGTTTATCTAAAACTATTATTTAAAAATAATATTAATAAAATAAATCATACATTATTTTCTCTCTCGCTCTCTCGAGAGAGAAAATAATGTATGATTTATTTTATTAATATTATTTTTAA
>CAIGQV010019532.1:4870726-4911966 GCA_903798115.1 Danio jaintianensis
ACATATTTAACTCTATATATATATATATATATAGAGTTAAATATGTATATGTATGTTTCCCAAACAGATAATGTAATTGATAAAGTGTTTTCTTAAATTATTCAATAATAATAAATATAATAAAATAAATATTCATTATTGCAAGAATTTTTGTTTTGCATTATTAGTGGCCAAAGCAAAACAAAAACAAAACAAAAACCAAAGCAAAAAACTGAAAAACAAACCCAAACCAAACCAAAATAATAAACAGAACCAGAACCACAGACAGAACAAAACCAAACAAAAAAACTAAACATAACAGAAAAAAATGTTTTCAAAAAAACAAAACATCCAAGTCTCGTGTTACCCTCGATGTTGGTGAGTTTGGGCAGGGATGTGGGCGGAGCAGCAGGTGTGTTCTGGCTGTATGGAGCAGGTGAAGGGTTGACCGGCAGCAGAGGCTCGTATCTCTTGTCCACAGGACTCACCTTCTCCACAGACTCCGTCCTGAAGCAGAAACAGTAGATGTGATATAATCATCAACACCACTAACACACAAACACACAATGTAGTTCTGTTAGCGGGTACCTAGCGAAAGGATAAGCGATCTGCGTCTGAGGCGGTTTGGGCGGCTCATGGAAGCGGTTGACTCCAGTAATAGGTGGATTCATGGCCTTACTGTCGAAACTGCGGCGGTCGAAAAACGAGAGCTGTTTCCTGTAGTACTCTTCATCATCATCGGGGTCGTAGTGGTTGGAGCGAACCACATCATCCCCAACACGCGCCTGAGGTTTCTGCGGCTCTGGAGCTCTATGAGAACAGCAGGAAAATCAGCAGAAGATCAAAATGTTATGTAACATCTAATGATGCTTTCCAGGAAATAAGATTAGCCAGCAGAGGGCGCTACAGGATCACATGAGCACACTCTACCAGCAATATATGACTGATGGGTGCTGAATACTACAGTGTAGAAAGAGTGGGGGAAAGAGAAAAGCAACTATAAAACAAACATTTCAAACATTAAAAACCTTTCGTGGCAATCCAATGTAATCATTTACATGTTTACACCACAGTTCCCATTCTCTAGATAGCCAATTTATCTCTGAAATGTACAGTCTATTGCTGTCAAATGATTAATCGCAATTAAAAGTTTGTATTTACATAACCTGTGCATTCACAGTGTATAAATATTTGTCTATATAGAAATAAAATGTATATAAAATACAAAAGAAATCTAAAGATTTGAATATATATATATATATATATATGTGTTCTATATAAATATTTAATTTATAAATATAAACAAACATTTTCTCAAATATATACATGTGTGTGTATTATATATAGGCAAAATAAATATGCACAGTACACATATACTACATATATTATGTAAACGCAAGCGTTTATTTTGGATGTGATTAATTGCAATTAATCTTTTGACAGCACTAGTCACAACAAGGCAAGGCAAGTTTATTTATATAGCACATTTCATACACAATGGTAATTCAAAGTGCTTTACATAAACAAGAATAAAAGAAACAAGAAAATAAAAACAACAAATTAAAAATGATTAAAAACAGATTAAAACGTGTTAAAACAGGTTTTAAAGGTTTTTAAACATCAGATTACTGCATTTTAAATATTTAAATGTTTTATTTTTTACATTTTTACATTTCTGTTGTTGTTTTTTACTTTGGTAAGGATGCATTTAATGGTGACAAATAATAATATAATTTGTTCAATAAATTCTTCTATCTTTGTTTATTTTCACAAGATCTTATCATATAAAAAATGATCCACCTCAATCCATCACATTTTAAGATTTTATGCACATCCTGGCATTTTCATATAGTCTTTTTATGCAATATCTCAAAACAATAAATATACGGAAACATGGTTGTTGAAAATTGGAGTAATGGCTGCTGCTAATTCAGCTTTGTCAAATAAATTATATTTTAAAGTGTATTACACTAAACAAACTGTTCTTTTAAACTGTATTTTTGATCAAAATGCAGCCTTTCTGAGCATAAGACATGTTCACAAACATTATTGTGTGTGTGTGTGTGCGTGCATTTACCTGTAGGAGGGTTTGTCCTGCTCCAGGTTGCTGAGAGAGTTGGCTTTGAGCACAGGTCCAGGGGTGCTCACAGGTTTAGGGAGATCTGTGGGCTATAGAAGAAAGAACATCCACACTTTGAACACAATGCATCAGGGTATTTTCTGATGTCCTTCTCCTCTGAGCAATCACCACTACAGCATTAACGTGTTATGTGGATGTCAAGTTGTTTTTTAAATGCTTCTTTTATACTTTTTTAGGTGTTACCTTTGATGTATTGTGTAATGTTTCTGAATGTAAAAGGTTTGCAAAGTTTCAAAGATTACAATCCTAATTTGGACGGGACTATGCATTTTTCCAGGGGGTCGTTAGAAAAATTTGTCCTATGTTGTGCCCAGTGTGTCCAATGCCCTAGTTGTACCTCAGCCAAATATTTTCCTGTCCTAGCAAACTATACATCAATGGAAAATGTATTTATTCAGCTTTCAAGGATAAAGCTCAATTTTTAAAGAAATTGCCACTTATGAATGGTTTTGTTGTCCAGGGTCACATATGATAAGTATTTAGTTTCCAACACATGCTGTAAGTGATTGACCATTCACACCAGACTAAGCCATCCAACCAATCAGAGTGGATAAAACTCTTATAAAAGGCGGGGCTTAAATAAATTGGATCCTTGTTTCATACACTGTGAAAAAGAGCTGATGCTGCAGTACACAAGAAATTTTTAAAAATGACCTTAAAGTCGCCATGAAATACAAATTCACTCTTCTTATTTTTTATGTATACTGAAGTTCTTGTTAAACAATGCATCTGTGCACTTCATTATTTTGTAAAAAACTATTTGCCCTCATAAAATTATCAAATACAATAACTTTCCCTCCCCATAGAAATGACTTTCTTCACGTCCTGATCACATGGAATTCCTTTAGGGCAGGGCTATCAGTGCTTTAGGGTGGGGCTATCAGTTCTTTTGGGGGGAGCTATCAGTACTTTAGGGAGGGGCTATCAGTCATTTAGTGCGGGGCTAACAGTGAGTGTCTAGTTTCTACTCTGAATTCATCAATCTTCCTTCATTTTGTTAGAAATGCCTGACTCCCAGCAATCCAATCGGTTCCCAAAGGATGAAATCATGCACCACCATAATTTTTTCTAATTTCAGGACCGTTTCAAGTGGATATACATCTCAATGTTATTAATAAAAGGAAAATCCTAATTTCCATTTCATGGCGACTTTAAAAAAAATGCAAACCAACTTCTGGAGAAAATTATCAACCTTACAAAAAATAATCACATATGAGGGGTACTTAAAGTTCATATAAACATACCCTAATTCCAGCGACGTCCGGTGCGTCCTTGGCTCGGTCTACAGACACAGAGCGTTTGTTCTCAAACATTTTGACCCTGTTGAGCACAGACTGGGGCTTCATGGCAGGGTCATCATCATCGTCATCATCATCATCGTCTCTGGGAGGAGGCGGCAATGGTTTGGAAACTGCAGAATGGGGCGGTTCTCCCGGAGACATGACAGATTCAGGTTTGGGAGGTGGCACGGGAGGCTCAGAGTTCACCGGCTCATGTTTATATGCTCTGTTCGGGGGTCCAGGGTTGTACGAGGGCCTCATAGCGGCGTCTCCATAATACTGCTTTGGCGGGTCCGGGGAGCGGTGCGTGTTGCCTGGGAAAGTGTGCGGCTCGGGTTCAAAAGGTGACCGTGCGTCGTAGGACACCGGAGGAGGTGGAGGTGGGGGCTCTTCATATCGCACCGGCGCAGGTTTGGGGTGCCGCGGCCGGTGATCATAGCCCATTGGGGACACACCATCATACTGGGACTGAGGAGAGCTGAAATCCCGGTTAGGACCGTCCTCGTATGGAGAGCGCGGCTCGTATCCCATCTGCGGTGGAGGTGGTGGCTGGTGGCCCTGAGGGAAGCCGGACGCAGGCGGCGGCTGGGGGGAAGTCTGCTGCTGCTGCTGCTGGTCGTACGGGGGCCACTGCTCGTTATAGTGAGGCACACGGTTGTCGTAGTGCAGGTGCGGGTCGTAGTTGTGAGGCTTTGGTTGTGCGTAGCCGCCACCGTCGTAGCCATAAGGCGGGTGGTCGTACTGGCGGTATGGCTGTTGGTCCTGGTAGACAGGCTGGTGGCTGTAGGAGAGCGAGGTTGGGGGACCTAAAGGCTGCTGTTGCTGCTGCTGGGGAGGGGGAGGCTTCACGCCGTGGGTCACTCGCACCGGCTCGTCCATGCTGTACAGATCCTTTTTATACATCTGTCAGGGACAAAACATCAGCTGTGAGAGGAGTTTAAACTGCATGCAAAAGTATAAAAACGGGTCTGTGATCAGAATATATTCTTAAGGGTAAAAAAAAAAAAAAAAAGTATTTTAGATCAGCTACAATGAATTATAGAAGTACTAGGTTTGTGTTTCCTTATGGAAATATAAGTGCTTGCAAGGCAGTAAAAGACATTTTCAAACTTTGAGTGCTGCACAAATAAACTCATCAAAAAGCCATTATTTGTTGTGAAAGTCATAAATAATTTTTTACAAAGACACCAGAACATTATTTTAACCATATTTTCGGCCTTCATATTTTAACAACAGCTAATTTGAACAATAAAGTCATTGAAGTGGACATTTAATATGCTGTCTATTGTCATATACAGACACAGCTTTGGAAAAAATTAACAGACCACTTTGAAAATTCTCAGTTTCTCTGGATTTATATTTTACAGTTAGTTTTGAATCAGAATGTTTTGTTAACTAACATTTAAAACGACAAGTAATTAAAAATAAAAGTATTGTAATTTATAGCATAAAATGATAATTGGTCTTTTCAGGCATGTTTATTTTCACTTTTAACGCAACACAATACCAGCGTTTTAACTTCAGAAGGCTTAAGAAATCAATATTTGGAGTAATAATCACAGAATCATTTGTTATTCTCACCAATTGCCATTTTCTGAAAAACAAAAGCTCTAAATGACAATATTTTGAATTGAAATATGGAAGAAATGTTAAAATAAATTAAACATTAACATTATACTCATACCTAATAAATCCAGATAAACTGAGACAGTTTCTCTATGTCTATATATATATATATATATATATATAGAGAGAGAGAGAGAGAGAGAGAGAGTAATAAAATATGAATATTTAAATCTTTGATACATATAAGTGCTGCCTTGTAAGCACTGAAATAAACTTAATCTTCATCAAAAAGATTCAATCATTATGCAATAAAAACAAGCATCTTATCAGTTTACTACCCAGCTCTACATTTCTAGAGTTTGATTAGAAGCCCTTCTCCACTTAGTTTCTGTCGTTAAATGTGATAAATTTATAATAGGGCCAAGTGAAGCCTTTAAAGATGTCTCATTCATGTCGTGAAAGGCTCCTTATCAAGCTTCAAAGTATAGCCTGAAGACAGTAGAGCTGTAAAAGGTCCTATAAGACAGATTAACATTAAACATCACAAAAAGCTCTTGCATAACGTCTTCATCTGGAAAAAGGAAGGTTGGTTATGAAGACATTATGCAGGATTAGTCCAGTAGTTTTCCTTTTACATTGCTGTAAGTACTGTCTGCAGGTTAAATGATCATGCAACTACAGAAGTCCATT
Organism: Danio jaintianensis; assembly: GCA_903798115.1. Classification (NCBI taxonomy): domain Eukaryota; kingdom Metazoa; phylum Chordata; class Actinopteri; order Cypriniformes; family Danionidae; genus Danio; species Danio jaintianensis. Next base: position 4,876,382 of record CAIGQV010019532.1, read on the forward strand.
CTTGCAAATCAGGGAAAGGTCCGTTTGCAATTTAGTGACAGGCCTACAGTGCATCTAGAGCCGTCCGTACAGGAGTGATTCAGGTCAAAGCCAAACGCTACACTTACGGCTATCACTACAGATTAGGGCCAGGCGATATAGTTAAACTGATAAACAAAAATAAATAAATGTATTTGTCTTTTGATGATGTTAGCTAATATAAGATTTACGCATTTTCTCTCAAACGGAAGAATCATTAAGTAAACCCCCCAAAAATGAATGTTTTAAATAGCTTTTCATTAAATAATAAAAATAACAATTACAGCAGGGAAAATAAGTATTGAACACGTCATGTTTTTTTCCTGGGAATAATATTTCTAAAGGAGCTGTTGACGTGGAATTGAACCAGATTTTGGTAAAACCCCAAACAATACAAACATAAAAATAAATTTAAAAAATCTGAAAAATGAGTTGTGTGTAATAACAATGGAATGACACAAGGAGAAAGCACTGAACTACTGAAATGCAATTAATACTTATTATATATTAAAGGCTTTTTTGGTGATGGCACCTTAAAGACGCCTGTCATGGAGAATGAAGTCACATGCATTGCTCAGCTGTGAGTTTTTCACACTTCAACAGTGTGTTAAAATCTTGATGTTCTGTGGTCTCGTCTATCAAATCTGATCTTTATTTTGTATTTTTTATTGGATTCAAGTCAGGTGATTGGCTGGGTCGTTCTACAGCTTGATTTTCTTTCTCTGAAAGCATTTGCGAGTTTCCTCGGCTGTGTTTTGGATCATTGTCTTGCTGAAATGTCCACCCTGGTTTCATCTTCATCATCCTGCTAATGTAGATGTTGGACTGAAGCAGCTAATATTCATTTACACTGACGATGGGTGCTGAAGAACTACTGAGAGATTTCAGCTGCTGTTAGGGCTTTCACTGCCTTTCTACACCTCCCTTTCTTCATGTGTTCAATACTTTTTCCCTGCATCATTTTATTTTATTACTCATAACTTCATTTGTAAAAGATTTGTTTTCTTTGTATGTATGAATTTCCTTGGTTGTTACCAACATCTAGTGAAAATTTCAAGTCAACAGCACCTTTAGAAATATGTTTTCTGAGAAAAATGGTGACGTGTTCAATACTTATTTTCCCCACTGTATATGCTATATGTACACACTGATTAAACAAATCAGTTCTGACGTAAAAGATGGCAATGAAAAAATATATACTTTACATAAAGAAAAAGAAAAATGTAAATTATCATAGTTTTACTAGCATTTTAAAACATTCTGCTCATTCTTTAACATGAAAACGGTTTTGCGGAGCTAAACAAATTTTCTTATAGTGCAAGTTAAAGAAATAAACAAAAAAAACACCTTAATCATCCCTGTGTAAACTATAAAATGCTTTGTGAAATCGGTGAGATTACGCGCAAGTATTTAAAATCCAAAACCAAAAAAAATGTTGGATTAACAATGCGTTCTAAACAGGATATATCACCTTCCAAAGGACACAGAGCGAACACAATCATGGCCGCCATATTCAAGTGTCATTTCAAACCGAAGTACTCAAAACTGTCCACTTCAAAGAGCCCTTCAGAATGAAGGACTTCGAAGGACTTTGTGTCTCTGTGTTCCACTGAGAAGGGCTCATCTCTATGCCCTAATGCCTACGAAGCGGTCACTCCGGAGGGTAAACTCTGTAAATGGATTAGGGCGTAGAGATGAGCCCTTCCAAATGCAAAGCAGTGTATGTGCGCAAGTGTGTAGTGTCTCTTTCCCAAGTAACACTGCCATCTACTGGACTGACATGAACCATACAGTTTCTTTAGCAGATCTTTTTGACAACACTCATGTTTATGTGAAACTTGGAGGGGAAAAATGCTTTTGTTTTAAGTAAACACTAAAACATGTGCTCACATTTATCATACTTTGGGAGATTTTTTAAATTAGTCATTTCAAAATAAAGTTGAGCTTTTGAGAAATTTGCAAAACTGTGAAAGACCAAAATAAAACTGCTTGGTTTGAAAGTACTTTCTGTGTAAGCTGCGATTCACGCATTGTATTTATTCTATTTACGCTTAAATATTATATTTACGCATTGACATATATTCTATAGACAAAATTCTGTCAATCAAACTTTTGGCGACGCATTGGTAAAAATCAAAGATGCATTAAACTCATCATCACACATGAACAAAGCTGCTTCATTTCGCAAATATATTTCAAAAACCTTCAATACATCGCCCAGCCCTACTACAGACAGAACAAGCTGAAAGAAATGTCATAAATTAGGAGCCATGCAAGAGGAAGTACATGTGAGGAGACTGCACTTCTACTTAATAATGCAACGGGCCCGGCTCGTCCTGTGGTGTATGTGTGCCGGTTACACAGTCAGAGAAACACACACACGCAGCACACGCGTGGGGTGGGCGGAGCATTCATGCAGACGGTGGAGTGGGAGGAGTCAAAGAAAAGAGTGACAGATGCAGGCAGAGTTGAGAAAGAGACTGGGCCGTGAGCAGGTCCAGCGTCCGGCTGTGCTGCTGCTGGTACCTTTGGATCTGGGCCAGGAGGAAGCGACTGGTGGGGGTCGTGTGTTGGGGGCTGAGCGAGCTCAGGATCGGGCTGGGGGTCGGGAACAGGGACGGGGCTGTTAAGGGAGTCGGCCTGAGGGGTGCCAGGCGGCTCCTCTGGGTTCGTACCCGCTAGTGTGGCGGTGGGCTGGACCGCTGCAGAGGGAGGGGGCGGCGAGGCCAGAGCAGCCTCAGCTTGCTGTGGAGGACGGGGCAAAGAGGTTACAGACACACGCTGCCAAAAGCACAGCTAAAAACTAGCAGCTACAAACATCCGTCACCAGCTTAACTGGTTAGCACTGAAACCAAAGAACAGCATCTGCTCATAATACAATAAGTGTACTGTGATTAACAATAACAACTGTGATTTTAGCTTTACAGACCTGCTGCATATGCAGTTATTACTGGAGCAGAAAATGAAGGTTTATATTTCAGATAACGTCCTAAAGGAAGTAAAACAGGTTTTTTGTTGTAGTATATGGGTCATTTCTACTATGCAGTACTTTTCATGTTCTAATTATGTATTTTAATTACATTAGAAAATACCTTAAGAATCATCAGATTAAACTGACAAACTAAAATGTCTCCATTAATATTGAACAGCTCTTGATTAAAATTTGCACTTAATTTCACAGCTAAAGGGGTGTATTTTTAAAATGTTCATTCTTTTTGAGTGGATATCATTTTAGTCAATTGGAGATGTATTTATAAGTAATTGTTTGATTTGTACAGTTTTTTTGTTATTTTTAAATCAAACATAATCAGGTTTTATTGGGAACGTTGTTTTTCCTACATTTTCTTTTCATCCCATCAGACGCCTGTTTATCCTGAGAACAAACATCAAAGCTCTTAAGACAAACGTCATCCCTTTACATAACAAAAGCCAATTTCTTAATGACATCCTTAATTATCCTGAAGTGACATCAGCACAAACACCAGCAAGTCTGAGTAACAGTAACAGTAACAGATTTTATGCAATTTTGTGAAGTTTTGTGGTATAAACTAGTCAAATATTTCCATTTTGTTTGATAAAATGACAGAAATGTTTCAAAACATTAGTAAATAGTTATATATAGTCTCCTAAATAAATATTAAAATAAATAACCGAATACTCTTAAATCAGTTCTTTTTAATTATTTATTACGTCATTCATTAAATAAATTGCATATTTACAAAAACGAACTATTTATAAAAAGTAAATAAATGCAAACTATATATATAATAAAGTCAACAATCCTGTGTAAATATAAATTACAGAATAAATACAAATTGCATTCATTTAGCTAACGCCTACATGTATGCTAAACAAAAAACAATAACACATTTATAAAAAAATAATTTTAAACATCTTTTAAATTTATATTTTGTTAATTGTCTTGACAGCGAGTGAATAATTTATAATTAATATTTTTTCTTTGTGTCTTGCTGTCTCACATAAAAACACTCGATTAAGTTGCAACAACTATTTTAAGTCCAAGGAATTAAAAAATCAAGTGAAAAAATGTAAAAGCCTATATTAACATGGCTATCATTTAAAAACAGCACCTATGCATTGTAACCCTGACGAAGGCAAGTTTTGCCGAAACACATAGGTGGTGTTTTAAAATAATAGCCATGCTAATAAAGGCTTTTAAATCTTTTCACTTATTTTTCAAGTGCCTTGGACTTATGATTTTGTTGTTTATCTTTTTGAATCCCTTATCCAAAGAGCACCGAAACATTGACCACCCCTGAAGTACCTTTTGTTTGATTTTGGACAACTATTCTGCAGGTTTCATCAAGTCAAATTAAAGACATTTAAAAACCCTTTTAAGACCATCAAAAATGACATTTTAGGCTTATACAGAGCTAAACACTAAGGATTTTTTCTAATGGCCAGGTTGTTGTTGTTGTTTTTTTTGCTTGCCACAGCAGCAAAAAAAAATTTAATTTAATTATTTCTTAGCCACATATTTTAATGTATCAAAACAAGAAAACTCTAGTTGTATGTACTTTTACCAACATAATGTTTCTTTTGTTTTTAAAATAACAAGTTTAACATTGTTAAGAATATATTTCTTATGGACACAATTACATGAATGAGCAAAAATATATATTTGTTGGCTTTTTGTCTGTATGTATTGACTATAACTCCTATTCAAGATAATGTTTTCTGTTGCCTATCCCATGTTTATTTATAAGTATTATGTTCGCTCCCCTTCTGTAAATAGTTTTTGTATAAACGAAAGTATCATGTAAAGGGAAATATTGCTCTGTTATTAAAATGAGGAATTGTGTAAATAGTTTTTTAGGCATCTTTCCCTATATATATATATATATATATATATATATATATATATATATGATTGGATGGATGCTGGACTGATTGGGTAGCTTTACTTGGATAAAAGAAAATTAAGACCTGTTTAAAACGTTTTAAGGCCTACAACACAATATTTCAGTGAATTTAAGACTTTAAGGCCTAAAATTTCACTTTTGAAATTAAAACATTTTAAGACCCCGCGGATACCCTGAGTTAAAGGTTAAAGCTCTGCACAGTAGATTTGATCAACGTTATACTAAAATGTCAATAAAGATCTCAATGAAACAAGGAAAGCACACATAACCCTAACTCCTAATCCATACCTGCTGAGGCGCTGCCATCTTAAACCCGGCCGGGTCGATGCGGTTCACCGGCTCGGGTTGTGGGACCGCGTGCTGGTAGCTGGGGTATCCGGCTGCATCCTGAATGACCGGCGGATCCTCTCGCACAGGCTCAGATGAGCGCGTGATGGCAGGCTCGCTGGGCAGGCCCACCTCATCATTCATGGTCTCATCCAGCTCCTGGTCGGTGTAGGCGCCGCCCTCCGTATCAGTGTCCTCGTAGTCGGACGTGTGGCGGCTGTCGGTGCTGTACATGCTGTACTCGCTGCCTGGAGCTGAGAGGTAGGAGAGCCGGTCGTCATGGATGTCAAGGTCATCGTCAGGAGCGCCGTCGGCCTGCAGGTGAAGATGGGAAGGGAGGGATGTTAGGATGAGTTTGATGACCCACAGGAGTGGGAATGAAATGATGGATGGATGGATGGATGGATGAGAGTGGAAACTAATGCAAATCAAACACTTTGATCTACAATCCAGGGAATAATTATCTCAGATATGCTTTTTTTTTTTTTATAAACATGGCAAATTTAAAATATTATTACATGAATATTTACAAAAAAATAAGCTTAACAGATAATATCGGTTAGCGGCCAATATTAGACTTTAAAATGTAGTGAACTGAACATACATTCTTCAAATATTTTCCAAATGATGTTTAACAGAGCAAGAAATATTACACAGTATTTCCTATAATATTTTTTCTTCTGGAGAAAGTCTTACTTGTTTAATTTCGGCTAGAATAAAAGCAGTTTTTATTTTTATTTTTAAAATAAATCAATTTAAGGTCAGTATTTTTAGCCCCATTAAGCAATATATTTTTTTCGATTGTCTACAGAACAGACCACTGTTACACAATGACTTGCCTAATTACCCTAACTTGCCTAATTAACCTAGTTAAGTCTTTAAAAGCTGAATACTAGTAGCTTGAAAAATATCTAGTCAAATATTATGTACTGTCATCATGGCAAAGATAAAAGAAATCAGTTATTTGAAATCAGTTATTAAACCTATTATGTAAAAAAAAAAAAAAAAAAATCTTATTTCCGTTAAACCGTAATTGGGGAAGAAATATACACGGGGCTAATAATTTAGAACGGCTAATAATTCTGACTTATCGGCTGATATTTATATTCAGAATTACATTATCAGAGTTACATAATTATTATTTAATGAATTAAAACGTTTACTAATTATATTAGAAAGGCAAACACTTCTAACATTTATCAGGCAAACAGAAAAACTGAAACCTAAAGATTTGCTATTTGGAAATGGTATGAGCCTTGGTGATATTTATAGATTAATCATTAACTAAATTATAGATACAAAATTACTATTAATGTGTGCACTAGTATTTACTAAAATCCTGTTTCCAATACTTAGGAGCCAAACAGAAAAACTGATGCCAATAATTACAAAAAAGTGAAAAATCTGCAGATTATAGGCCAACCACCAACTACAATTATTTTCTCAGACGCTGCTATTTTCAGGCATGTCAAAATAACCAACACTTGAGCCAAACTGAAAAATCATCATACCGACAATTTAAAAAATGACAAATATCTATAGTGACTTATTATAATTAAAGCCATATATACACTATTTATTTAGGCACTGGTATGTTTAGAACTGTCAAAACTTCTGACAGTTATTGGCCAAACATATATAACATTTACATAATAACATTTACATAAACCATAATTATAAAAAAAAAAAAGAATAAGAAACGAATTATTGCTGACGTCGAGAAACCAATAATTACAATAACAGTTGATCCAATTATAGAGTCTAACTATAGAAATATATTTAACCACAGAACGACCACAACCAGACACAAGCATTTCTGGCAGCAGTGTAATAATGCAAAACTGTGCTTACACTGAAAGAGTTGCTGGTGCCTCATCTAAGGTGTTTCGGACGAGAAGCTCATGACAAAGAAGCAACAAATCCGTAAAACAGGTCACAGAATAGCTGTAAAGAAACTTACCTTGCCCTCTGAGACCCAGACCAACTGGTTCTGCTGCTGCTGGATGCTCTCTTTCAAAGCACCGTACCACCCGTCATTCATGTTGTTCAAGTTGATAGTGGCTAAAAGGAAGTAGAGTAGCAATTAATTATGGAAGCAGATCACAACATTATGCTAAAAGCAAACCACAAGTAGCCCACGAGAGGTGCTTGTGCTTTAAACAAGAAACACGTGGTAACTTATGACTTAAAGGTAAACGATATCAGATTTTTTGTTGTTTTTTGGGGGGTAAAAAACAATTTCAGATTTTATCAGAGTAGAAAGCTGTTCACAGTAAGAATGATAGCTATACATTTATGTCTATATTATTTATATATAATGAACTATAATTGTCCACACCAGCAAACAACAGCGATCTGTTCATTTTTAGTTTGCGCTGCTGCTTTTTTTTGTCGTTACCCTCTTGTAACCTGCAGGTGTCCAAAGTGTGCTTCATTTACAGGTCATCTGACCAGTGAATCCAGCTCGTGTAATCTAATCAAACAGTGATTTTACCAATCGTCAGTGTAGTGTAGTGGAATAAAAACAACACAAATGATTTTTCACCAGCATTTTCAAAGGAGGAAACACAAAGATGCCAAAACCATACTGGATATCTGAGATGCCTTTAATTTTTTACTTCAGTTTGCTAGCCTGGCTATCAGTTCTCGTTTTCAAGATTTAAAGTAAAAAATAAATAAAAAAAATAACAAAAAGAGAGAGCTTAACATCAAGCAGTATGCATCTTCACAATGTCGCCTGTAGCTTTAAATTATGCTAGCTCTTTATATTTCAATGGATTCTGACTGGCCGTCAGTGTTTTATCATTTGAATGTGACCCAATGATATTATTTCTCTACATCTTTATCGTTAAAGTTGTGGTCTAAACTCTGCTGTTGTTTTACACTCAAAAAGATTTTAAGAATTATATAAAATCTATAAAAATATAAAAAAAAAAAAAAATGAAAACTTACTCAACATTTACTCTCCCTCAAATTGTTTTATAGCTTTATGAGTTTCCTTTTTCTGTTGAACACAAAATAAGTTATTTAGAAAAATCTTTAGAAAATTATTTAGAAAACCTCTAACCATTGTCTTCCATAGTAGGAAAAACAAATATTAGGGAAGTCAATGGTTACAGGTTTCCAGCATGATTCAAAATAGCTTATTTTGTGCTCAATGGAAAAAGGAAACTCGAACTCAAAAGTTATTATAATTTTTTTTTTTTCCCCTTCACTTCGTCAATTGGTGAAGTTTTTTTTTTTCCCCTCGCCACTGTCACCACTGGCTTGCATGGATCGGGACTTGTGGAGCTGCGATTCGGTGGATTTGCTCTACAGTGTTTGAACTTTCAGCAGTGAAATTTAAACACTGAACTAAACTAAACTGAACTTCAACTCTGAAATCTGGACTCTACTAGAACTTCTATGTTAAGCTGCTTTGACACAATCTACATTGTGAAAAGCGCTATAGAAATAAACATGAACTAAATTGAATTGAATAAAGGTATAAAACAACACTGTGAAAAGTGGAGCTTAAGTAAATGACCTGAATCGCTTTTTATAATAAAGGCTGGTTTATACTCGACGTGTCCGCTAGTTCGCTGGAGTGCGCGCAGTGAATCTGACGTCATCATGGTGTTCGCCTTGGGTGCACGTGACACGATTTCGTCCTGCAGAGTGCACAATCTTTTTTTGCTGCTCCGCATCCGAAGATACACGACTCGGAGTGGAGTCTGGCCGAGCTGTGGAAATTGTAACTACACGTGTAGTTACTACCAATGTAACTACATGTCGCAACGACGCGTAGCACAAGCTCTATGATTGGTCGGCTTGGTAGCTGTGATGAGTGTGAGCAGTGCTGAGAGTCGCGAGCCCAATAGAGCGAGTGTTTACAAGTGTCAGTGAAGGAGCTCCAGATGGAAACTGTTGTTTTGTGTTTACCTTATGATTAAAGTTGTTGCACGTCCGCCGGTTCCTGCCTATGAATAATCGTTTTGAATAATCATAGTTTTAGCTACTTGTATGTTAAGGTAGTGTTCAGAATAAAACAAAACACCCGTGAAGAAACTCGACACAGAGGAACATAAAAACCTACTGCCAGCTAGCATTTCAGAAGTGTTATTGCAGAGCAACACAAACAGCACACAGAAGTATAAATGCATGGCTACGCGCAAGGCAGGTGCCGCGAGTCACGCTGATCACTCGACACAGAAGTATAAAACAGGCTTTAAGTTTACAGTAAGCTTGGATATATAAAATACAGCCCAAGTCAGTCATTTAAACAACTGTATAAAAAGCAAACATGTTCATGAGTGCCCTTCAATTTATCCACTACCTATTCATTTTATATTAAACTAAATTCATTCATTTAGCAACTCCACTCGCTAACTACTTCTTTACTACTGTTTCATCATGACAGTTACTTCTAGTCAACCCCTGTTGTTACAAATAATAGTCTAACAATAGTACAATAGTTCACAGTTCTGGGCTGTGTGCGCAGTCAGCGGAGGCTTGTGCTGCGGCCCCAGGCGAAAAGTATGAATCAGCCTTAAGAATAACAGTGTCCTGGACATGCTTCAAAATTAATTTTATGTTCGACAGACATGAGATTTATGATTTGGGTTTGAGAATTTGGCTCTACTCACTGGTGAAAAGGTGATGGTTATTCTTCCTCAGTTTGAGCGCGCGCTCGTAGAGCTTCCGGGCGCTCTTCCTGGACTCGGGACAGAGCCTGGTCCTCATGTTCTTGACACCCTGCTTGCTGTCTGGATTCAGGAACACCACGATGGGGTACCACTGAGCGTAGTTCAGACGATCCACCGCATTAGGGGTGATGTCCAGCACAGCATGCTTGTCCTAGCGGTACAAACACAATGATGAGATCTGTGAGATCACACACACACACTCAAACTCAGCAGATGGAAAGCGGGATGCCAGTTAACTAAATTATCCGCGTCCACACTCACTCGGTCAATGATCTGTTTAATGGTATGGAGACGGATGATTCCCGAGCTGCGCTGGTCTGTGCCCGCATCTCTGGGTTCACTCTCTGAGGGAAGGTGAAAAAGACAAATTACCTTCTGGATACACTGTAAAAAAAAAAATACTAAGTTCCATACAATTCCTTCATGTTGGCCAAACACAAACTGATTAAGTTAACTTAATTGTTTTTACAAATTTAAGTAGATTGAACTTAAAACACTTAAGTTGTCCCAAAAAAAACCCCCGTAAGAATTGTGTTGATTCAATTCATTTTAAACAAGTAGTTTAAACAAGCAGCAAAAGTCCTTTTTTTTTTTTTTAAGAGTATGAACAAAAAGTCCTTAAAAAAAAAAAAAAAAAAAAAAAAAAACTTAAAAAAAAAAAAAAAAAAAAAAAAAACTCACTACACAAAACTTACTTGCAAGTTCGAAGAGGTCAGTCTCCTCTCTGGACAGCTTCTCTCTAGCCACATCCGCAATAGGTCCAAAAATGACCACTGGCCTCAAGAAACCAGCTTTCCATGCAAGAGGAACAACAGGTTAATTAGATTTCTACAAACTGTAAGTCATGACAGATCAAGGTTATTTTAGTAAATGAAAACTAAAATGAAAACTGTTGATATTTCTTTAACTGAGGTAGAATTAAATATTCACAATAAAATAAAAACTAAATTATACTAAGGGCAGTCACTGAAAACTAACTGAAACAAAATAACAATTAGCAAAAATAATAAAGGTTTTCAGAATTAATAAGCACTCGTTCTGTGGTGTTTAGGCTGTTTAGAGTTTAAATTCATTTGGTATTTTAAGTGTATATAGCCAGGTAAATATGTTTTGTTGATTATGATCAAATGTATTTTGTTTGAAGAACTGTTTTAAGTGTATGATATTCTGTTCAAAATAAATAAATCAGATCAAATCAAAAATCAAAATCAAGCATGTTTTATGGTTTTCTTCATTTGTCAAAAAATGTAAACTAGGCATATTTAACTACATATAATATTTTTAATATGATGACACTTCTGAAATTTTACTTTTATTCATTTAAGTTGCATTTATGGATCTTGGTTCAGTGTCTGTTCAAACTATAATCTTAATAATAGTTGTGCAAACAGGAGTTGTGCAAAAATTAAACTTGGCTTTGGGCGACACATTTAAACTCTTCTAAACTAGAAATACTAAAGCAAACTAAATGTATAAAAACTAAATAAAAATTGTGTCCACAAAATAAAAACTAAACTAAAACTATCAGAACCATTAAAGAAACAAACTAAAACTACACTGAAATTTATAGCAAATTGAAAAATAATATTGAAACAAAAAAAAACGTAAAATATCGTAGGGTTACTAGGGTTGTCAAAAGTATCGACTTCGCTACTGAAATTTTAAAAACGCTCATTTCCTGCTAACATTTGAGCGCTGTTGAGTACGTTCTTAAACACCTCTGGCTGATTGGCCATTGTGTTCACGTGCTCAACAGAAATGACTGTGATTGGCCGTAAAGGTCATCAGTTCAGCACATTTCAAAGCGGTTTACCGAGTGCAAACAGAGGCTGTTTCACAATTCCAAGAACACTGCGAACAGACTCGTGTTCTTGTGAAGATCGGTCTTGCCAAGTTACCTCAGAAGAACGAACTCGGGAGCAAGCGAGAACAGAGAACGTGTCCTGTGAGAAATGAGATGCTGTGTTCTTCCTGATGGTCACATGACCTTCACACGTTTTTAATGGAAAATTATTTAAACATTACAGCATTCATACAACGATTTATTGATTTGGTTTTCCCCTTTTCACAATATATACTATGCATAAAGACCTTACAATTATACTTTGCACAATACAAATAAAACACATTTTAATATGAATTTCAGCAAATAAACATCCTAATGTGTTTATGCCTCTATTAAGATTGTCATGTTAATGTTTAATTTCACAGTCTCATTTAGGGAAACTCCTGAGACAAATAAGTTATATCTCTGAACTTTAATAATAAATCTATATAAAACGCTGTGCTTTCCACCTCCTTTATTCAGCCGCAATGACTTTTGCGCTCAAGTCTGCATCGCCGAATCCTCAATATCAAGAACACATCCGGGAACTTTCACGCATCCTCCGTTCTTGCGGTCTTGAGTTTCGGAACTGAACTTTGGCAGTTGATGATGACGTTACACGAGAACATGAAGATGCAAGATCGCTGAAGAACGCATATTAAGAAACAGCCACACGGACACATCAGCAGATCGCTCATATGTCAGCCCATAGTAGTGGAGTGTGGTAAACCTTCTCAGCCAATCACAGTCATGTCTGTTGAGCATGTGAACACAATGACCAATCAGACAGAGATGTTTAAGAACGCGCTCAACAGTGCTCAAATGTTAGCGGAATATGGACGTTTTTAAAATTTCAGTTCTGATCGGTACCGAAGTCGATACTTCAGACAACCCTACTTGTGACAAACTAAACGAATTAACAAAGCTTTAAAAATAGATGCTGGAATCTGGTATAAAAGCAGGCAGGCACTGTACCTTCTCTAAGCACCACTCTCTCATAAGCAGGGAACTTAGTTTGGACCGGCTGAGCGGACAGGTCCTCTCTGCTCTTCCTCAGGTTTCGTTTGGAGCTGCGGAGGCCTCTGAATCTCCAGAAGTCAGCGCGATCCCCTCCTGGAGTCTTTGGGAGAGTGTACTGGACACTCGATAACTGCTCAGCCCTGCATGAAAGACACAAACGCAACAGTCTTGAGCAACTCAACATATCAACACACACCTCATATGCAAAAAGCAGCTTCAGCCTCACCTGTTCTTGTTGGGGATGATGCCCCGCTCCACCTCCTGGTGGTTCTTGCCTATGCGGATGGCGAGCCAGGAGCCCAGTTTGCCGTTGTAAAGGGTGTCGACGACTCTGAAGACCTCCCCCTTATTGAAGCTCAGGCCGTAGGGCGACTCCTTCTCGTATTCAAAATGAGTCCTGATGTAGAACGAGTCACCTACGTCGGACTCTACAATGCGGCGGTATACTGCCAAGCAAAGATTCATTACTAGTTTTATTTATTCAAATAATGAAATAATTATTAAGTAAACAAGACAAGATACTTTATGAAATGTTTACAAATCTTTTAGTTTGAATCAGTTTTACTTGTTTGTAGATATTTTAGTGAGGAATTTGCAAAATAATAATAATAATAATAATAATACTAATAATAATATTAGTTAAAAATACTTGTTGGCCTGTTTAGCAGAGGCCACGGTGGAACAAACGATATAAGCCTTGTACATTGATAAAAGAATACATTATGCAGACGCTTAATATTTAATGATATTAGATGAAACGCTAAGAGCATTTATAGGTTATACTATGTTTGAAATAGCCAATTCTAAGGCATTTTTTTCATGGTTTTGACCAGCAGGGGTCCCTAGCATGTGGCACGTCGAACGCTTTGAAAGAGTGAATCATTTTGTGAAGCAACTGGTTCAATTATTTCGAAGCTTTGATAAGCTTTTACAAGTACTTCATGTTTACTGGCAATCAGAGTAAAGAGTGTTGACAAAACCTCTGTCTTTTGTGATTTGTGTTTAAAAGAGTTAACATCATGTCTACACCAGAAGCGAGCAGTGAGTGGAAAAATTAAACCGTTTTAATTATAATTGTTTACTTTTAGTAAAGTAATGTGCATTGTGCAAATTTGGCATGTATTTATGATTTTTCTCTTGCAGTGTGTTCATCAGAATAAAAAGTAATTAAAAATAACTGAAAATGTGTATTTCACTGACAAAGATGAAAATTAGGGTTTCAGTTACCAGTATTTATATTTACATATGAATTACACATCTGGAAAACTAGCATTTTCAGTGAAGTATTAATGAACTGATATTGAATCTAATTTAAACTACATAAATAAGAATCAAATAAAAAAATGTCATAATACCCAGCTCTAATCGCTAATGTAAAAATGAAGTCATGAGATCCAGTTTTTGGAATAGGTTGCAAAAAAAGGACTCCCTCCTTAAAGGTATAGTTCACCCAGAACTGAACATTCTGTCATCATTTACTCACCCTTTACTTGTTCCAAGCCTATTTGAGTTCAATTTTAAGAAGATATTTTGAAGAAAGCTGAAAACCTGTAACCACTGACTTCCACAGTAGGAAAAACAAACACTACGGAAGTCAATGGTTACAGGTTTCTAACATTCTTCAAAATATCTTCTTTTGTGTTCAACAGAAAAAAGAAAAACTCAAATAGATTTGGAACGGTGAGTAAATGATGACAGAATTTTCAGTTTTGGGTGAACTATCCCTTTAAGCACTGACAAGTCATCTCCTCACCATCTTTCTTCTTCTGGGCCAGGATGGTGACCTCCTCTCCTTTGGGCAGATCCAGCAGAAACAGCACTGCCTCCTCTCGGATAATATTTGCAAAATCCACATTATTTACCTGGAAAGAGTTAAAAGCCACTTAGCACAAAAAAAAGTCTGAAATGAAGGAGAGGAAACTTCTTGGGACAGGTTTGTGAAAAGTGTGAATGTGCGGTGGGCGGTGAGGGTTTGTGTGAAAGCGAAGGTGACAGACGCTCTGAATAAAGAACAGGCATGTTGGAAAAACCCAGAAAGAACCTGCAGCAAAGAGTCACCGGGGAAACCATCCTGAGAGAGGGCAAACATCTCCACACACACTGAGGTTTAACAACATCTATACAGCACGAGAGGGACGTTTTGGAAGCAGGAACCACCATAAAACTAGGACTGCCATTAAAGAGGCCATAAACAGAAGGTTATAAAAGCCGGAAACAGCAGATCTCCCTTCACCCACAGGCCTTTAAGAGTCCCGCTCCTGTTATTCATCACAAGAACTAAATGCCACCACAAACATCTTAAGGGCTAAACTGTTAAGAAGCTGTAAGGGATGCAAAGGCTTGAGTAAAGACCAAGTAGATTTTTAAATATATGACAGAAATGACTTTGAACATAGCATTGGCATGAAGGCTCTGCTCCAAAACATTGAGCTGCCTACACTGTTTTAGGCATTGCAGGAAAGTCTGACCTAAAGCCTCATCTAAATAATGCACTGCCATATTAGACACCCATTTTATCCCTCAAGCACACCTTATACTGCAGCCCATTTTGGGCAAGAAGGTCTCAAGTGTGAATGTTTTTTTAAACAAAATGTCATATCACTGTCTTTGAAAAAATAAAAACTTATATCCATATCTTATATCCAAAGTACAAATTAATTTTAGTAATCCCGATTAATTTCCTACGGGACAAATTATGGAGTTGGATTTAAGAAGTCCTATTTTTTGTGTTTGCACAAGTGGCAAATGTAAAAAAGTAGTCATGTCTTGAACTTCTTGGATGAAATAAAAATAAAAGAAAGCCAAATGTTTCGGTTGAATGTTTAATGTAAAAATATGCTTATCTTTTATGTTATAGGTAATACTTCCTTAACTTCAGCAAAAATATCACTGCAGTCAGTTCAGACCAACCAAAATCTAAAAATGTGACAACATTGGTGACATCTGGTGGCTTATGATGGCATATTCATTCATTTTCCTTCGGCTTAGTGCCTTTACTCATCAGGGGTCGCCACAGTGGAATTAACCGCCAACTTATCCAGCATATGTTTTGCACAGCGGATGGCCTTCCAGCTGCAACCCAGTACTGGGAAGCATCCATACAAACTCATTCACTTAGGATGGCATATACATATCAAAATATCCAGTTTTAATTTTCAGAGTAGGAAAAACAAACACTTTGAAAATCAATGGTAACAGGTTTCCAACATTTTTCAAAATATCTTCTTTTGTGTTTAACAGAAGAAAGAAAGTCACTTTTGTGTGAACTATCCCTTTAAACATGTTGAGATTTCAGGTCTCGTTCATTTTTAACCATTCAAAACACCCTTTATGCTGATTGATGTTGCAAACTAGTGTTTCTTTTCATAGGCTGCGTCCGAAATCACATACTCCCATACTATATAGTACGCTAAAAACAGTATGCGAGCCGAGTAGTTTATCCGAATTCATAGTATTTGAAAAACATTAAGCGAGAAGTACCCGGACGACCTACTACTTCTGGCGAGATTATGAAGTGCGCATCTGATGGACGCTACACTATCCCATGCTGCACCGCGAGAGAATTCAAGAAAGGGAGTGAAGCAACACAATTGACGCAGGTAGGTTACGTGATAATCAGAAATGGCAAATGTAGTACGTCTGAGCTCCATTCATACTACTCACATTCATACGATATAGAACGCATTTTCTAATAGTCATGTATTAAATTTAAATTCAAATGTAGCACCTAGTGAGCAGTAGGCGATTTCGGACGCAGCCCTAATACTTTCATTGTAATGTACGGTCATAACCACACTCAATGAATCACAAGTCGAACACATTCACAAAAATGCACTTACTTCTGCATTGCAAATTAAGTTGGATATAAGTTGATTGAGAGAAAGTGTTTACTTTTGAGTTATTTTGTCAAAGTTCTTGCTTATATACTGTAGTAATGTCGACTTGACCAAATGTTTTAGGAAGTCTCTCACCCTGAGAATCTGGTCTCCCTCTTCCAGGCCCTCTTTAGCAGCAGGACTGTCCTCCAGAACTCCGGCCACAAATATCCCAACGTCGTTCCCCCCAGCGAGCCTCAAACCAACGCTCTCGCCCTTCTTAAACTTCACCAGCTTCATGCTCGGCCTGAGGATGCACACACAAACACACATCTGAGACTGTTCACTCTCAACATCTTTAAATGATTACATGCACACCAATATGCGGAGAGCTCACTAAAATCAGCTTAGTGAAATGACTGAAAACCAATAGCACAACAATGCAAGACTTTATTAATAAATCAGTTTATTTATTGGTAGTGATGTCAAAGCATAACAAGTTGAGCTTTTAATTTCAAGTACAGTGTTTCATATGTCGGATGCCATGTTAAATAAATGATTAAAAACCAAAGAACAGTTAGCTGAAGGTCAAATGATTAGCCCTCCTGTGAAATTTCTATTCTTTTCAAATATTTCCCAAGTAATGTTAAATGGAGCAGTGAAATTTTCAGTATTTCCCATTTTATTTTTTCTTCTGGACAAAGTCTTATTTCTTTTCGTTTGGCTGGATTAAAACCGTATTTTAATGTAAAAGAAAACTATATATAATAGATTTTTTATTTTTTTTTACTTTAAATTTGCTAAATCATTTTGACTCCAGTTGTATAACTACATCTCAGAAGGAATCACATATTCAGAGCGTACTCACACTAGATACAGTTGCCTTGAACCATGCTGAAGCGCGCTTGTCCCCCCTTCCCCTCTCCCCCAACGGCCTGCACTCACACCGCATTTTGCCTTCCAAGCCTGAGCATGCTTACGTCATCGATGATGCGACTGTTCAGTTTAACAAGAAGAGAAGCGCTCTCGCTCAGCACAGTGGACATTGCTTTAGTTATATCGTTTTGTATTATTTTTAGTTGTTTGTGATGCAGTGACACGCAGTCAAATCTTTTGCTGAACAGATCCACAACTTTTGACGCTCATTAATTATCATAAAAGTCCGTATTAGGAGGTTTGCTGAAGGTGCAGCGAGGTTTTTGCGCATTTAATAAACTATGACAGTTCATGTTCATTGAAAAGAAAGAACGATCATTAAATCCATATGAAACAGTCCCTTAAAAGTGACGTCGCGTCTTCAGTTTCATGCTTTGGACTCACACTACAAGCGTACCGTGCCAAAGCCAAACTGAACTGCGTTTTGGCACACCTCTTCCAACCGGACCAGGGCCAGCCAACTGAACCACGCCTGGGCCCGATTCGGAGCACTCACACTTGTCAAACAAACCGGGAAACGCGCCCGGGCACGGTTCGGATAGCATAGTGTGAGTGCACCCTCAGGGTTGAGTAAGTTACTATAAAAAAGTAATCCAATTACATCATTAGAACTGTATTTAAAATACTTTTCTAACCACTTTTTATAATAAGTAATATAATTTCTATACTCAATACTGCTTAAAATCCCTATATATCTCAAGGCATAGACAAAGGAATTTAACATTTGTTTAAATTGGAGTCAAACAGGGCCTTTTAGCTTTTTTTTTTTTTTTTTAAGTCACACTTAAGAAATGTTATACATGTATCAAAACACAAAATGTTTCATCGTAACAACACCATATTTAATACATACCATATACTGCCTTTAATGTCTTAGTTCACTGATTCGTCATTTTGTGCAATTGCCGAACAAATGTAACCTTCTTTTGTGAAGTTATTATGCAAAATATTTAAATAACAAAAAATATATAAACACAGCTACTCTGCTGCAAGTCTGAATTAATGTCATATAACGTAATTTACTAACTTCATGTTTCCTTTAGCTATTCACATGTGCAATAGTCTCGATAATTGTAACCTTCTTCAAATATAAAATTGTGCAAAATAAATTTGTATAACAATAAAAATACACTGATTTTCTGAATTGATTTGCACAGAACTGTTGAATTTAAGTACACTAGCATGTAGTGACGTTTTATGAATTATTTTCAAATCCATTTTATAAACGCATAAGGACAATTTGACAGTCATTCTTTGGGATTTGCTTCATTTTTTTTCTTTTTTCCTCTGCACTCCTCCTTTTCTCTTATGTACATTTTACCATAACATCTTATGTGTGTTTGCATAGATGCATAGGACGTAGTATCAGTGACGTCACCCATAGGTTTCTGAAGAACGCAAAAGAAGATACAAGTAGGCGTGGCCAACCGTTGCCATTTTGTTCACGAGTCATCACACCAACCGAGGGTGCCCAAAAAAGGGCAAAGAGGCAGAGCGTCAGTGGACCTACAGATGCCTGCTTGCATTTTGCTTAGACGCGCTTTTCTTTGGGAGAAGCGCTTAATACTTCATTACCTGTGACTCGTTTGTGTTCTGACCACATGTGCTTGCTTGTATACTATATCAATAAAGTGTTTGGTCTTTTAAAAAACACTGTTGTAATACATTGAGCCACTATAAGCATTGTTCTTATGGCGTTTTTGTACAGGAGGAAAACGTGAATAACTCCCAAATACTTCAAATATAGTCTGTGTTAGTAAATGCAAGGCTATTTATGAAATCCAGGCATACACTGTATGACAACCTTTCAGATGACTGTTCTAGAGCCTACAGCTAATCAATCTGTCAGATTCTGGAGTGCAATACAGTTCTAAAGAAAATTATAAATGATAAATTATCTTAAATAAAACTAATACATTTATAGAGATGGTATACAAGTATATAATTTCACTCACCTGGGAAATGGAGGCCACTTGAATGGTTTGTGAGCACAATTAAGTGCACACAGCATGCCATATTATATGATAATTGTAGGAAATAATTCCAAAAAGCAATTGACTGTAAAGCCACATAAAACAAAAATATAATGTATATGCCGAGTTCAGCGGCTAATCAGCCGGAATCAGCTGAGGTGACACGACAGTGACTAGCAAGACCTAGCTGTCACTCAAGTGGCCATGCCCTTAATTATGCAGACTTAATATAACTTAATAAAAACTAAACGGATGAGTCCTAAAAAAAAAATTCACCCCCCCTCACAGTTGTCATGAAGGGTAATATTAGGTATATGCACCAAAACCATCTTTTGTACCAGGCTGTAAACATGTTTTTATCAGCTGTAAAATTGTCCAATTTAGCATTGCAGTCGGTGAACATCTGGACTTCCTGGAGCCAGCCCCCAAAGGCGAGTTGATGAATTGCAGTTTCAGTTACTTCCGTATTGGCTTCACGAGGGAGAGCGGGATGTTGCCGCTTGATCAAAAATACACTCATTAAGTTTGAGAAAGTTGCTGAGACGTACCGTAGGATGCTATCATCATGTGTGACACTGGGCACAGGAGCATCTGCCGGACTCACAGGCAGGTCCACGTCCGGCTGGCCCGGCTGAGCGTACACAGGTTTAGGCTCTGAGAAGATCAAGGCACATTGAATATTTGTTTAAAATACATTCTCACACACACAGTCCAAACTGCCACCACAGGAGCGTGTTGCGCTCTAGGAGGTCATAGTGAAACTCAACGGGACGGAGTAGGTGGGAAGAGGCTGTCAAAACTGACAAACTCAAGCTGCTCTTTACCGAATAATGTACACAATAGATGACAGTGTATTGATGTGTAGTGACCTCTGACCTGGCAGAGGGGGGAGCTGTTTCTCTGTTTCTCTGGCTGCGCTCTGCTCTTTCGGCATCTCCTCCACCATCTTCGCAGGTAGAGGAAGCGGCCCAGCCTTGGAGATCCTGTCTTCATCACGGCTCCTGTGACTGTGGGGCAGCAGAGAGGACAACAAAGCGAAAGAAATGACATCAAACATCATTTACTGAAGCAAGTCTCAGGAAGAGTCATTTTTAATGATTTGGAGAAATAGGTTTTATAGTGAAGTAATAAAAAGAGTGACATGTTTGTACCATGTTTATACCATGGATTTATTTGAAAGGGTAGCTAATTAACTAGAGTGATGTTACCAAACTTTATGATTTAGAAAAGACAAAAAAAATTTAATCAGATTTTCAAAAATGTAGACAATAATATTCACATTTGTCACTTCTGAGTGATTAGTTTAGAATCATGATCAACTAATCAGTCTTTGAAATCAACTGTTGAAATTAACCAATCAACTGTCTGAATGAACCAAACCGCCAACATAAAATTGACTTTCCTGTTTTGCAATATGCAGCAATTACTATTATTACTCAGTAGTAGTAAATAGCTATATATAAAATACATATAAAATTGTTTTTTTAAGTAGCCCTTTTTCTTGGCCATTTAACCAAATCATTAAAAATTAATCCGACCTTTCAAAATCATTTTCAATATCTGAAATCCAATAAGCAATAATAATGATACTAAATATATACTGCTCAAAAAATACTTAAACAACACAATGTAACTGCAAGTGTTACTCAAAACTCAATTTTTTTGAGCAGTATATAACAGTATATAACAAAAACTTCAGAAAACATTTTTGAATGTAAATTTAAAAATGAAATTTGCTCAAATTCACTTTAACAGCTAAAATCCTTCATTCCTAAGGCCAGAAACATTCTCAACACAAGTACGCAAACACAGATGTGAACACTTTGTCAACTAAAGCAAACTGCAGAGCTTAGAAAAAAAGTTAAAAAAAATCTTTGCTAATTTACAGTGCTGTCTATGAAAGCCTTTTGACTTATTTATGCATGATATGAAACAAGCTATTCTGTAGCTTGTACAGTACTGTAATCTCAGTAGCTATGTTACCATCTCTTGCCCGTTACATGTGCATTCAAATGCAATACAAGTGCATTGTTGCTGCATAGCTGCAGTTCACTTAATGGCCACTGGTCACTACTAACAAATGTTTCTGAATTTGACAGAGCTTCTTTAATTCTTAACCTTACATTGCTGTAGTGACATTAACCCTCTGGGGTCTGAGGTGATTTTACATTTTGTAAAGTCTATTTTGGGTCAGCATACTGTATGCGTGGGAGTGACAATGGTCATGAATAATTCAAACCTGGGAAGGCAAAAGACACTCCCCCACTGGCTAATGTTCACCCAATATCAAGCTGCAAAAGCTAGCCCAAACTAAATGCTTGTTGTATTACTTGCTGTATTATGACCATGTAAACACTATGGGTAAACAATGTATGTGCACTTATACAGCATGCACAAAACATATATCTGAAATGGTATAAATCGCAAAACTGTTGTAATAAACACTTTCTTGTGCATTAATTCAGCATTTAATAATAATTTCTGAATTACTCTGAGACACTGAAGTAGCGTAATGACAAAAGCTTTAAACACAAGAATAAACAATATTTTAAACATGAAAAACAATTACTTTAAATCAAAATTATATTTTAAGACCTTATATATATTGCCCAAATAATTGCAGCATTAGTTAACTCTTTCCAAACTTTGACTGGTTCAACTACGGTAAAATAAATAAACAATTAAATAAATAACACGTATAACATGCGTTTGCCGACCCCAGAGGGTTAAACATCAGTACTGCAAGGGGGTGATTGAGTTACCCTCACACATATGTGATGGTTAAACCTCATATAGAGCACTGAATTAACTTTTATCCGCCATGAGACTATTCAAAATAATAGAAAAACTTGAGTCTTCTACAGGAATGTCTACTAGAGTGCCCCTTATGGCAACACTGAGAACTGCATTTGTGATAAATACTTGCGAGAGTATGTTTCAGGCCTTAAACGAATGCACATCAATAATACACCTGTATACCAGGACAATGAAAATGTACAATAGAGTGCGAAATGAAATGAGCTTTGTGCTGTTCGGTTAAAGCGTTTGATGATTAATGCATGCTCTGCTCTCAGCAGGACAACCAAAAACAACACCGCTTTTTCCACACTATCAAGCCTAAGCATACAACCCATAAAACACTGTTTACACTGAAAGACAAATGGCAGATAAGAGCGAGGTAGACGGGGAGAGAGGGAGGACGGTGTGTGGCTAGGGCAGCTAGGTAGTCTTGAAGGTCACAGCTGTGCTTTGCAGCTCCTTTGTTGGACTATATTTAGCGCAGCCCATCTGATCTGGAGTAATGGAGGAGACAGAGAGAGAGAGACGGGAAAGAGAAAAGGACTCCAGGTGCACCACCGCCATTGAGGCACTCCGAAATTCGGCACATGGCCAAAGATGACGGGTCCGGCCCGTGACCTTTATTGTCACGGTAAACAACAGCGGGCGACATCCACAGACTGCAGAAACTCTCCATCACTGCGGAGCTAGGCCGCCACATGTGGTCCTGTATTATTCATGACAATGACAAATAATCTCTCCCTGCAATTACTGTGTGGCTCAATAAAAAGCCTTGGCTGATGACATTGAGGATAAGTGTGTGGCATAACGCTCTACACCTTAGAGTATTAAAGTCTTCTGAGGGTCTTCATGAATCTTATGATCCATAAAACTGACTATGAGAGAAAAAAATGCTGTTTAACAAATTCAAATAACTACTATTATCTGATTTGGGAATGTGATGGGGCTTTTATTGTTCTACTGGAGTTAGATCAGTACTTACTCTGATGCTTTTACATTTGGAGCAAGTTCATGATGGCATCTCCTAATTTGGCTTAACTGGCCAAGTGGAAGGTGCTGAGGTTTGACAGTGACCCTTTCTCCTACATTTTGTAAGTTGCCAAATGTTTTCACATACATCCTGTAGTACTACAAACCACACCCCTAAAAACATGTAAATTAGTATAAGCCATCAGAGATGCCCCTGAGAATCATTGTTTTCCCAAATGGTGCCTAAATCCACCCATTTTTTCCCCACCAGCA
Organism: Danio jaintianensis; assembly: GCA_903798115.1. NCBI lineage: Eukaryota > Metazoa > Chordata > Actinopteri > Cypriniformes > Danionidae > Danio > Danio jaintianensis. Next base: position 4,899,905 of record CAIGQV010019532.1, read on the forward strand.
CCAGGTGCTAATTCAGAGCCATTGCTATTGCTGGTTCGTCTGGCAAACCTTCTGAGAACCGATTTGCTTTTCCACTGGCTAGAGAGCTGCGACAGAGACAGGTCTGACGTAACTGCATACATGTCATCATTCCCAGTCACACAAATGCAGAAGCATCAAATAAAAATGCAACATCACCAATCCATTGCTACTATTGCTAATAACTTAAAGAACCTATATCGGCATCCAAACACAGCAAAATTCAGCATGTTCATGCCATGTGCCGTAGTTTGTAACGATGGGGATTACGGGCAATAACAACATGTTCATGCATAGTTCCATAATTATAAACGATAATGTGTTCAGAATTATGATCCTCTGCCATTTCAAATACGGCACTCATAACATCTCGTTGGTCCTGGTAAGCACACCCTCAGCCCCTGACATAAGTGTTTCCTTCTTCTAGGCCAGCAATGTTTTGTTGCTTCTAAAGAACCACTTTTCCTGGTTCAGAGTCAGTTCTCTGGCTGTCGAATAAAGAAGAACTGATTTGGAACTAGGCTTTTGCTCCAGACCAGCACTGGAACTGCCTTGGTAAGGCCACTTTAAAAGATGGGCAGAAGTGCAGATTGATAGCATATAACATCTGCGAAAGGGGGTATTCACAAGCACCCTTCTTAAAGTTAAAATGATGAATAGAACTGCCTAAGGTCTCACAGATTTAACAGCACTTACACATGGCACCCATTCCAAGTTGCACATGAAATGTCCCATTCTGAGAAGGAGCTGATGTCATCATTAGTACCGCACTTCCTCCACTTTATTATCCTTGCTCTTTGGGCTGCAATACTGTGAGACACAGACTGACCCTTTTCTCTATAGCAATCAACCAGTTACAAAACTCTCGGGTAATTCTTTAGTTTTTAAATGAAAGAGAAAATGGAGGACTGAACTTGGCAGGGCATCTTAAAACACACACTCTTTTATCTTTGTTAACAGACTGACAATCTGGAACCAGGCTGGCAAAATCAGGCATGAAAGAGCAAGTTGGAAAATGTTGATCACGCTCTTACACGAGGTTCAAACCCAGACGGTCAATATTACCTATGAATGGCAGTTGTTCAGCAAATGCCATGTGACTGATCACTCTGAAACTGTCATGACTAATCTAACTGGCTAATGGCAACACATGAAAGGCACATTCTCCAACCTCCTTTCCACTTCTACAGTGCCATGGCCAATTCTGGCAGCATTCCTCAATCCTACCCCAGGTGGTTCTGGAAAGGAAGCATTGGCTCCCCAGTGGTTCCAGTCCGTTAAACCTGTTGGTTATTGAACCAAAAGCTCAGCGATGCTCTTACCTCAAAAAGTTTTCAAAGAAATCGAGCCAGATTGACAGAAAAAGAGACAGATGCCAAAGCTGTCAGGAAGCAGCCTCTGTCTTCACAGAGTCCAAATTTTTGTGACTTTATGCACATGGTACAGGTGGTGCTTCAATCCTATTGGACGACTTTCAAGGACGGTTGGCTAAGCAGATGTGCCTGTAATACCAAACTCAGAGGCAGAGAAGAACTACTACAAACGATGTTAAAAGCAGCATGTTCTTGCATACACTTCGAAAACTGACAGCAGCGGGCCTTTGAAGAATGTGTACTTTACCGACGTAGACATAGACACCCCTATTTTTGTTTTCGCTCAGCAGAAAAGGGGTAACACACAGCTGAGACCAGTTCTGTGGATTTATGAGCGAATGAATGAAGGGATATGTTTGATGTCACAGATGCATGCTGGGATTGGGTAAACAGACCAAGGAATTTCCCGTGCCCAGGTCGGTTTGCTGATCTACATTCCCTTAGGCAAAATGGAGTGATGTTGGAGTGATGAAATGAAGATGTCAATCGTAAAAGAACTCCACCACTTCAGCACAGTACACACACACATTGGGTTACACCACTTTGTGAAGCACCCACATCACATGCTTTAGTGCCAAGCTCACATAAGCGTTAGTTTGGTTAGCTATTATTGGGACACTGCTGCGTTAACCAGACCCAAACACTTACACTGGCCGTGTTCTCTGAGCCGTCGGCCCTGTGGCCCTGATTCAAAACAACAATCAGAGGAAACTTGTGAACACACACAAATGAGGGTCTGTAAATATGCGTGTGGTCAAAACTGGCCTGTGTGAAGAGTGTAACATATTCTAAAACACAGGTGTCAAACTCAGTTCCTGGAGGGCCGCAGCTCTGCACATTTTAGTTCCAACCCTAATTAAACACACCTGATCAATTCCTTCAGGCTTGTTTGAAACCTACAGGTAAGTGTGTTGGACCAGGGTTGGAACTAAACTGTGCAGGGTAGAGTTTGACACCCCTGTTTTAAAACATCTTCCCGCTTGCAATAGTTTGAAAACAACCAAAAGTGCCAAAAACACCAAAGACACCATTTAATCTCGGAATTAAGCAGGACTAGGCAAAAAAAAAAAAGACTTGGTTTTAACTCTTCAATTTAATGAAACCAGACTGATTTTGGAAATCTGAGGCAATAGGCATAAGAGCCCCGGTATACTTAAAATGAAGTTTTTTTTCGTACTTAATTGGAAGGCAAAAAGAAGTACCCCTAGTGTGTACCCCTAAACGCAACAGTGGCTGTGAGATAAGAAGAGTAGCATAAAAATCTAGCAAACAACCTTAAATAGTGCCATCGCAGCACGTCTTTACATATTTTTCTATTTGTGCGAACAGACACCAAATGGAACAATGATTAGAAATGTAAAAGATGTGGCGTGACACGGTGGCACATCTTGTGTGGGACCCCCTCAGAGTCTTTAAAATCACTCTGTGAGTGAACTTACAGGTGCGGATACATCTGTGCCAGCTTTGCTACTCGACTCTACAGTGTATTTATGTTGTTAACTTAGTGATGTTGTGTTGGATGTTGTTCTTCTGTCTGACCTCATCAATAAAGGCGGAGATCCACTGATTGTGTGATCATCACAGAACAATGGTAGCTCAAAGGGGTTTATGAGCCAAAACAAACTCCCCAAAAAGTTTGCATTGGTGAGCCATTTCGAACTGCCCAAACAAACTCAAAACCAATTTCGGTTTGGCCGGAGTTAGTTCAAAATGACGTCACATCAGTTTGTTGTTCGATTTCGTTTGATGTATACCAGGGACTTAAAGATGAGGTTGACAAAACCAGTCGTTGTCATTTGTAAATTGCCTGCAAGAGTTAATACTCCGTCTACACCAGATATGAAGAGTGTAGACGTGGTGTAAAATTCAGCAAAAAAAAACAACAACATGCCAACAAAACCACAAAAACTTGAAGTTAGTTTACCCCTAAGAAAAGAATAAAAAACAGCTAAACCATGAGAATATCAGGGCCTTTAAAGTCACAAAAATGAGCCAGTTTTCATAGTGGCAAATAGTTTACTCTCTTGAGAAGTCAACTAAAAATGGCCTACTGATGCTTACAGGCATTTTACCACCGAAAAAAATGACACACTTCACCTTTAAAATTTAGAGCTTCATTTGGGCTGACATATTTGCAGGTAGATGAAATTCCTCTCATCCTCCACTGCTGTCACACCCTGGTTTATCTATCTAGGACACTTCCAATTTACAGGAACGTTTTGTCAAGCTCTGCAGCACTGTCTGACAGAAGCTTCTCTCTTATGTGCCCGTCACAAGGTTGTTCTCATATCAGCGGTGAGCAGGTCTCAAAACTTCAGCTCAAGTTTAAATAGACCTCCATTTTTTGTAATCTTGAAGAACAGGAAGACTTAAAAATTGAGGGAAAGACCAAAAACTGGCTTTAAAGTCAGATACGTTTACTTCATTAGAAATCAAATCAGAGTTCTGATTCAGGTTAAGTATTTTGTGTGAAAGGAGGTGAGAGAAATGGAAAGGGTCGGACCTGCCGTTGCTGATCTGTGGCGGAGAGTGTCTGGAGTGGTCTGAGGGCTCGGAGCGGCGGTCCGGAGAACGAGAGCGGCTGCTCCTCTTCCGGTCGTGGGATCGGTTGGAATGATCGGAGGCCACAGAGTGGATGTCTGAAATATCTAACAAAGAGATTCAATTAATGCACTGTATTAAAATTATTGCTACAGTTTGTTTTTTTAAAGGATAGTTCTGCCATCATTTACTGACGCTTGACTTGTTCCAAACCAGTCCAAGTTTTTTGTTTTGTTAAAAGAATGGAAGCATGTTGGAAACGTGTAACCATTGACTTCCACAGTATTTATTTTTCTTCAAAATATCTTCTTTTGTGTTCAACAGAAAAAAGAAACTCAAAGGCATGGGACCACTGGAGGGTAGGGCTGGGTGATATAGCAAAAATGCAATCTCGATAATTGTTTTCCATATTGAACAATAACGATGACTGAAGCCACAAAAATTAGAGGGTCCATTAAATGGCATAACATATTTTTGGCCGATAAATTTTCGGTGGCTGAAAATTCAGTGCATCTCTAATATCAACACACTTTTAGATTCCCATTGGTGCACATTTCTGCTGTGTGATTGGCTCTTAAATCAAGTAAAAAAGTCCAGAGCTGATCATTGTTATTGGCATAAATTTTATTGCGATTCGATATAATATCATTTATCAGCCCAGAACAATTGTTGAAGAAATTTTTATTTTGTGTGAACTATCCCTTTAACTTAAAGTCATTAAGTTTCTTTCAAAATCTATCATTTATATGATTTTAAAGTTTCAGTTTAACACTGTTTATAATAATAAAAAATGCTAATGATCAAGAACAAAATTAAATAGCAAGCACCGCTTGCAAGCATACTTTTATCTAATGTTTTGGTATTTTTGTGTTTGTCATTTTAATTACTTTTTTTAAACATTTATATTTAGCTTCAGTTATTTTTAGCTTAATTTTTTTTCAGATTTAGGTTCACTGAACTATGATCTAATGTCTAATGTCGTTATTTCTTATTTCTTTGTTTGTAATGGTTTGCTCTGCCTTTATTGGACTGTTTTAAGCTGTTACGAGATACGAAAATGAAAGAAAGAAAGACAGAGCAACAGTTTTTTACAGTTTATTGTTATACTGCATGATTATTCAGTAAACATCTTTAATTGGAACGATACCGGGGTCAATTTATTGCCCGACTGATTTAATTGAAAACTTTGATAGTACAGACATTATTAACTAGTGGCGTATCACCTGCCTATTATTAAGATATTGGCTGTTTACTAGTAATTAACAAGTACATTTTCTGCATGAACTTATCACTACCTTAACTATTAAAAAGTAGCAAATTATGAGTTTATTGTGCTTAATGCCATAGTTAATGGTTTATTAATAGCGAGAATTGTACCTTAAAATAAAGTGTGTAATCAATTTTACATTCATTGTCTTAATTAGCTGGTTTTGTTTAGCTTTATTTCACAAGGGAAAAATAACTAATAATAACAACATCTTACAACAGAAGAAATGTTGAATATTTTTCATGATTTACCTGCAGAATACTAACTATTGGGTGTGTCTCAATCAGCACCCTTGTTTAGTAGTCAGGGCACTGATCAGTGTGTTAGCCATTTTAAGTGCTGTTCTCAATCGCACAATTCTTCCAGTGCACTCAAACTTTTGCGCACTGAAATAACACACAATGCACGAGTGAAAATCACAAATCTCACGGTTCAGATCACATTATAGATTTTTAGTCACGGATCGGACCATTTTTCGGATCAGCAAAAAAGGGGAGGAGACAAATGTAATTTGCTTTCCATTTATTACAAAAACAGTACTGCAAGAAACTTTTGGTTTTAGCAAACAGAACTTCGAACCTGTAATTTTATAAAAAATAAAATGAAGAAATAACCAGGTAATAAAAAAGTTAATATTCAACACTGTGAATCTAACAAAAAAATAAATAAATATGAGGTGTTGTATAAGTTTATAGTCTCATTTTCAATGATTTAATAACTCACTCATAAAAACTTCATGTTTCATTAATAGATGCATCATTTTTGCTGAATGTTTCAGTGACACATTTTTAATGGCTGGTCGTTACACCTTTCCTTTTTGCATTAAATTGTCATTTTAATCTTTACCATAAACACCAGTGCTTATATCTGAACTATAAACTGTTCTCCCGGTACTTCTGTGTTATTTGATTATTTGTAACTTTGCAATTTTGTAACTGAAAAGGGTAAAAACGATCAAATCACCCAAATTTTTTTGCAAATCACGATCATTTATTATTTAGGTGGCGTGGGTGTTTGAATTGAGATCCTGATCTTTTACTGATTAACTGTACAGCTTTACACTGAATGTTTTAATGCAGGCTAAACAAGCAGTGACAGAAAACACCTTTAATAACCTAAGAAAGCATTTAGGTGCCTCCACAACTACTCTCTTCATGCATGCAAACCACACTGAACTGAACTTAAACTCTAAAAACTGAACTGACACCATTCCAATTCACTATAATCTTCTATGTGAAGCTGCTTTGACACAATCTACATTGTAAAAGCGCTATAGAAATAAAGATGAATTGAATTGAATTGAATGTGTTTTGAATGACGCGGGAGGCAATCCCTCTGCAATCATTAAAAATGTTGGATTAATCTACAAGTAAAAAAACATTTTATTTTAACACGTTATTAATCCGGGGATCACATGCATGCGAACAGTGGGTTGTGATCAACTAGATCATGAATCAACTGTGATCCGTTACACAACTATTTAGCTAAAGTTAATATACTAATATGATTAGTTTGGCTGTTGTTTATAAATTTCAGTTTTGATAACGTACAATGAGGACATTCTCATGTCACACTCAGTGTGTGTCCCCATGTGTAGTGAACAGAGTTCATCAGTGGCCTTACTAGTGCCCAAACCGTGCATACGACCTACTGATGAACAAAAGCTAGAATACTGATTGAGACGCACCCTATGGCTCCACTAGCATGTGATATTAAAGATAGAACAGGCTAATCCGCATTGGAGACTCTCTCACCATCTCTGTCGGAGGCATTAGCTGAAGGTATGCTGTCGTCCAGATCGGGGATGTTGAGCAGTGTCGCCCGCTCGTCTCTCTGCACCACCATCTTCAGCTTGCCCTTTGACCTCTCGATCAGCTTCTTAGCATCGATCAGGGACAAATTCTCTGTTACCGTGCCATTAATCTACATGAAGAGTAAATAAAGTCCGAGTAAAATCCGTCACTCTGGGTCGGCGCTCATCACTTGTCTTGCTCCATCTGTTTGCGCTCTCCAACAGGTGTTTTGAGTTCTCTTACCTTCAGCACCACGTCTCCCTCCTGGATGTTTCCGTCTCGGGCTGCCAGGCTCTCAGGGGAAATGTCCTTCACGAAGATGTGGCTGGCCAGGCGAAGCCCGTATTCTGCTTACAGAGTAAACCGCAGAAACACATACAGCATGTTAGCATATGTTAGTCAGCAGCGCAACTCATTCTTTCTGACGGAAACCTGTTTTTTTGGCTTTAAAACGGCACACAAGCCACTACTGGATTGCTCATTCGGTGGTGATGTGCAGGCCGGATTCTGATTGGCTAGCAATGCATGTTTAGACAACAGCAAATCAGTTTGAGCGAATGAGGATGATGTCATTAATATTCATGAGCCAATGCTTTTAATGAATAGTTTGAGTTTATTACTTTTATATTTTTTACCATTGTCATTTTGATTTTCTTTTAAAGGAATAGTTCACTCACAACTGAAGAGATGCTGCTCGCTGCAGAGCCACTTGGGCTCCAATGAGGGGGAGCTTGAGCTCTTGCTCCTCCTCCTATAAGCTGTTTTAATGCGTTCCCTCACCCCACCCCACCCCTAACCCCAACCCCCAGTACATCACTAGTAGAAGAAGTGCAGCTGGAGCTCAAGCTCCCCTTTGTTGGAGCTCAGCTCTGCCCATGTGGCTCTGCAGTGAGTACCACTTGCAACTGAATTGACATCTCACAAACCTGTTTCAGATTCAGAACACAAAAGAAGTTACTTTGAAAAATGCTGGAAACCTGTAACCATTGGCTGCCATGGTATTTGTTGTTCCTACTATGCAAGTCGATGGTTACAAGTTTCTAACATTTTTCAAAATATATTTTGTGCAACGAAAATTCTAACTCTTTTGGAACCAATTGAGGGTGAGTACATTTTCATTTGTGGGTGAACTATCCCTTTAAGATTTCAGTAACTTTTGTAGTATTTTCATAACAAATATTTCACATTAATCTCAAAACAATAATTAATAAATAAATATTGTGCTTAAAAGTTTAAAACCACAAACCATTAAAACCTTGAAGATTTTATATATATATATATATATATATTTATATGTATATATATATATATATATATATATATATATATATATATATATATATATATATATATATATAAATATAAATATAGATAGATATTAGGGCTGGACGATTAATCGAAAAGTAATCGAAATCGACATTCAGAAGCTATAATCGATAAAAAATTTTCCAGGTCGATTTTTTTCAATTTTTTTTCCCTACCACGTGTGGAGTTGTGTGACCCCGCTCCTTTAATGCTGGTTTGTTCTTCTGCATTGAGCACACACGTATGGTCCGACGCAGACTTTGAGCAGTCGCATACCCCTCGCCATGGCTGATGCGCACCTCTCAAAAAATGTAACTACGCGATGATGCGTAGCGCAAGCTCTATGATTGGTCAGCTTGATAGTGCTGATGAGAGTGGGCAGCGCAGAGAGCAACGTGCAACGTGGGTCATGGCGATCACTTGACACAGAATTATAAATCAGCAAGGCTAAGGATGATTTCTACTTATGCGGCCACTTTGCAGCCACATCTGATCTCTGGTCAAGTAGGACGATGGACCCAAGCTGCACCAGAGATGCCTTGAGACGGCATATTTTCCATTACATTAAAATATTTGTTTTTTTAGAAGATGCAAGAAATGCTTAAAATATTACTTATAGGCTATACAAGAGTTATTTATTCAGAAGAGATGCTGCTTGTTTTCTACTTCTAATATGAAAAACACTGAAAATAATTTATTTTGTTTCCAAAAGTGCAAAAGTTATTTATTTTCACTTTTAATAAGAAAAAAAGTGACTGTTGGTTTTAGGCGACGTGTGTTTTAATTTCAGTTGTTCAACGTTGATGTTCAATAAATAATCATAGATAGTAGATGGTGTGTGTTTCCTTCAGCTATTTTAAAATCAAGTAATGCACCCGTCATTCAAACATCTCCCACTTGTAATATGCGAGCATATTTACTGTACAAAACCTGTCAGTAAACTATGAGGGCAAAAATAAATAAAATAAAACAAATAAAATAATCGTTCATTAATCGTAAACGAGTTAAAATGTTCAATTAATCGAGATTTTGATTTTAGGCCAAATCGTATTTGGCCAAATTTATATAGTGTGTCACAGTGGTGCAGTGGGTAGCACGATCGCCGCACAGCAAGAAGGTCGCTGGTTCGAGCCCTGGCTGGGTCAGTTGGCATTTCTGTGTGGAGTTTGCATGTTTTCCCCGTGTTCGCGTGGGTTTCCTCCGGGTGCTCCGGTTTCCCCCACAGTCCAAAGACATGCGATATAGGTGAATTGAATAAACTAAATTGGCCGTAGTGTATGTGTGTGAATGCAAGAGGGTATGGGTGTTTCCCAGTGTTGGGTTGCGGCTGGAAAGGCATCTGCTGCGTAAAACATATGCTGGATAAGTTGGCGGTTCATTCTGCTGGTATTTAAAGTTGCTGTAAAGTTACACATAAGGTTGAATAAAAATGTCAGCATCATAAAGTCATATAAGAATTGTATAAGTTTTGTTTACAAAATGCCTTTGTTTTTTATGGAAATATGTTTTCCATATACTACATGCATTTCCCAGTGATGGGTTGCAGCTGGAAGGGCATCCGCTGCGTAAAACATATGCTGGATAAGTTGGCGGTTCATCCCGCTGTGGCAACCCCTGATTAATAAAGGGACTAAGCCAAAAAGAAAATGAATGAATGATTTTATATATTTTTTTATTGATGTTTTTAATTTTATTTAAGATAAAAAAAATATTAAAACTTCAGTTTTCTATTATCTATTTAGGTCACACTTCATTTTAAGATACAATTCTCCTTTTTAACAAGCCATTAACTTTGCCTTTGCCTCAAACAGTGTTGGCGAAAGTTACTTTTGAAAGTAATGTATTATAATATTGAGTTACTCCCCAATAAAGTAACTAGTTGTGTTACTTAAGTTACTTTTTATGGAAAGTAATGCGTTACATTACTTTTGAGTTACTTTTTCATACCTGCCTGAGGCTTGATCTCTTTCAGAGCTTGCAGGGTATTTTTCTTTTTTTAAACAGAGGAGCTCTGCATTTAACGACACACTGTATAACTTGCACCTTCATTTACCCTTAAAAAAACTAATAAAAAAAAATTGAATAATGTAATCTTGCGCTAAACATGATGCTGTATATACAGATTAATGAAAGTTTAAAGCAATGTGTTTGCTACGTTTGTATTTTTGTCTTATTAGTTCAGTAAAATCACTTTCCATTGAGACTATAATCCCCTTTTCCTCCATGTGTTCAAAATAATGAGACAACTTCCATCACAGAAATGTAAGGCTCTGCCATCTTGTTTTTTTGTCTGTACCCAAACTATTAACGGCAAATTAATTAAATCTAAAAAAGTAACTTTAGTTACATTTTTTAAAAAAGTAACTCAGATATTATTATTTTTTAATATATATTTTTTTAAGTAATTACGTAACCCACGTTACATGTAATGCGTTACCCCAAACACTGGCCTCAAAGTATTAATGTGTTGCTTATTAATAGTTATTAAGGTAGTGATTGGGTTAAGGTAATAGATAGGATTAGAAACATAGAATAACTTCATGCAGAATATGTGCTTTTTAAGTTCAAATAAACAGTCAATATCCTAATAATACGCCACTAGCTCAGAGAGAATTGGTCCACTTGATTTGATTAGTCAATATTCAAATAGTCTTTCTACAGCGTTTTTACAATAGTGGATTTTAGATTGTGTCACAGTGTAAGTTTTTATTATTTTATTATCAAGTTAAACTAAATAAAACTATTTATTTACAATGAGCTGAAATAAAATCTATTCTATTTGAAATGATGAACAACTTCTTGCTGACAGAAGGTGTAAAAGCTGGCAGTTTAAAGGACATGTTAATTATGTTAACTGCATTATTTTGATCATGTGCACGGAGCACCGCAGCTCTAGTTAGTACATTTACATTTAGTCATTTGGCGTTGTCATTTTGTCCAAAGCGACTTACAATTGAGGAGACATTCGGCAAATCAACACGAAGAGGCAATACCCACAACAAGCGCTGATTATACAAAGGAACAGTTAGTGCTTAGAGAATGAAGTGCTAGAGTAAGTCAGTAGAGGCAGAGTGATCGAAGCAGCCATGTTCACCTTCATTCTTGCGGGATTTGACGAGTGTGACTTTGGCTGGCCGCGGGGGGAGGTTGGAGGACACAGAGTGGCGGTCCGAGCGTGGGGACAAACTCCTCTCTCTGGAGCCGCTGCGCTCTCTGTCCCGCTCCCTCCTCCCGCTCAGCCTGTCGCCCCTGCTGCTCCTCCGCCCCGAGGCTCCTCCACCTCCGCCTCCTCCTCCTCCTCCACTGTAGGCACTGGGACCGCTTCGCGCGCTCCGGGACTCGTAGATCTCGTCCTCATAGCTGTCGTCGTCCTCGTCATGCTCAGACATCGTCTCGCGTTCACCCGGCCGGCCTGACGGGATCTGCACCTTGCGCTTTCTCCTGATGGTCTGAAGCGGAAATGATAATTAGCAACAATCTCAATTTATGTAACATTTGATCATCTCCAATATATGTTTTAAATATTGCTTTATGGATCATGAAAATGCATAATGCATAAAAGAAAGAGATAAAAGTTGGAGACTGCTTTTAAGTTCCACTTTTGTAATAGAAATAACATTAATAAATAAAAGTATATGCGTGAAATATATACATATATATATATATATATATATATATATATATATATTAAAAAAACACACACACACACACACACACACACACACACACACACACACACACACACACACACACACACACACACAC
>CAIGQV010019532.1:4931464-4960686 GCA_903798115.1 Danio jaintianensis
AATAATAATAATAATAATAATAATAATAATAATAATAATAATAATAATAAATAAAATCACAACAATGAACTCCACTGAACATTTCATTTATTCACAAAATGATTTTATTATTAAATAATTAAAAAAAAAATTTTTTTATTTAATTCAATGTAAATGGAATCCATGTACATTAAATAAAAAAAATTATTATTAAATATTACAAAATCATCAGAAGTATCAGAAGTGGCTTATATGAAAGGCAAAGGCCTCTAGATTACACTTAATTTACCAAAATAAAATATGATCATGCCTTGATTTTTAATTATTTAATTAGGACAGTAAGGTCTGACTTTGCCTAGACAAAAAAATTCTGTCATTTAACAGAAATAATGTACAGTATAGAATATAAAGTCATGGTGTATACAGAATTAATATTGTGTATTACTCCCATGAGCTTGGAGGACTGCATCCATACATCTCTGCAATGACTCAAATAACTTATTAATAAAGTCATCTGGAATGGCAAAGAAAGCGTTCTTGCAGGACTCTCAGAGTTCATCAAGATTCTTTGGACTCATCTTCAATGCCTCCTCCATCTTACCCCAGACATGCAATATCTAGTAAAATATTATGTACTGTCATTATGGCAAACAGGTAATTATTAATTCTAATTAATTCCAATTCAGACTAAAAACTGTCAAGGTGCAAACATTTAGTCTTTAAAACAATATGACTGAGTAAAAACCTCCGCAGATATTCTCACTCTGATTGGCTGTTGTCATTTTCCTCTCTCGTCTAGACTCTCACCATTAGGGTTTATTTTCAGCTCTGGGTTCACTTTTAGCCCAATAGCAGAACAGCGACTCTTATTAAAGCTATAAAAGTCCTTCAGTTAAGCGCAGTGAGTTATTTCATTCTTGTCTTTTGTAGTTTGATTCATAATGATGAACACTGTCGGTAGCAGGAATATAGTCCACTGTCACTTTAAGAGCCGCATGGTTACAATTTAAGGTTACACACGCATTTGCCTTCTCTTTACTAGAGCTGTGCAAGTAATAAATTCAATTCATCTAATCTCAAGGGGTGCATGAACAGTCAAAGACATACAAAATTAGTCAAAATATGGCGCTTGGTGATTATTTACATAAACTTTTGTTTGTTATGTAATATTTGTAAGAGTTGAGAATGAAAGGCGCATCTAACGGTAAATCAGCTCTTAAAGTGACAGTGGGTTATATTCCTGCTGCAGACTGTGTTTGTCACTATTAATCAAACAACAAAAGACAAGGATAAAAATCATACACACTGCTCCTGACTTTTATAGATTTAAAGTTCGCATGAAATTAACATTTACAACGTTTATTTTGCTAGCTCATTTTGTTATTCTTTAGGTGAATAATTATTCATTCATTCATTTTCTTTTCGGCTTAGTCCCTTTATTAATCTGGGGTCGCCACAGCGGAATGAACCGCTAACTTATCCAGCATATGTTTTACGCAGTGGATGCCCTTCCAGCTGCAACCCATCACTGGGAAACACCCATACACTCCCATTCACACACATACACTACGGACAATTAAGCTTACCCAATTCACCTATAGCGCATGTGTTTGGATTGTGGGGGATACCGGAGCACCCGGAGGAAACCCACGCCAACACGGGGAGAACAAGCAAACTCCACACTGAAATGCCAGTGACCCAGCCGAGGCTCAAACCAGCGACCTTCTTGCTGTGAGGCGACAACGCTACCCACTGCGCCACCGTGCCACACCCAGTGAATAATAAATCCGTGCAAATTAATCCACTAAAAGAATTACTTTTTCTTTCTAAATGAAAGTCTAACTATTTGCTTCTGTTTTTGGAGAGGCGTTCCTTCTGCTGACGTCAACCTGAGGGTTTCCATAGCAGTTATGTTAGCCGTTAGTTTGCTATGGGTGAATGATGCGGAAAAAGCCCCGCCCACTACTCAATACTCCGTTTCAGTTGGAAATAAAGTGTTGGTTATAAATCCCACTCATTTAAAATGTTTTTTAAAAATAATCGTGATTATAATATTGACCAAAATAATAATCATTACGATTTTTTCCTTAATTGTGCAGCAATAATCTTTAAGCTAAACGATGACTTGATATGTTCTGCTCGTCTCTGTGGCTCAGCATATTAAACTGTTCTTTTTGTAGCTGTTTAACTGGTGCATTAGTACAATTAGCATAAAGCCACAGATCACAAATTATGGGATTACATTACATGGCATTTTTTCTTCTCTTTAGCACTTTAAAACATCAATAAGTGTTTGAAACTACTTGCAATAACAATCTAAAGTGGATTTTGATGATTTCATGTGCAGACTAGGGTTGTCACGATACTGGAATTCGATACTGAAATTTTATAAACGTCCATTTCCCGCTGACATTTGAACGCTGTTGAGCGTTCTTAAACAATCGCTGATTTGCCATTGTGTTCACATGCTCAACAGAAATGACTGTGATTGGCCGTGAAGGTCATCAGTTCACCGAACTCACCGCTGTTTACTGAGTGTAACCACAGATGCAGGGACACTGGAGCGTTTCAAAGTCACGTCGATCAGCTGGTTTGTCTATATGCTGACATACAAGTGATCCACTAATGAATCACAGCTTTAAAACGATTCAGTGTCCCTGTATCTGTGGTTACACTCAGTAAACAGCGGTGAGTTCGGTGAACTGATGACCTTCACGGCCAATCACAGTCATTTCTGTTGAGCACGTGAACACAATTGCAAATCAGCGCTGTTTAAGAACGTGCTCAACAGCGCTCAAATGTTTGTGGGAAATGGACGTTTTTGAAATTTCAGTATCGATTGGTATCGACTTCAAGTATCGTGACAACCCTAGGGCAGACATTAATTATTTGCAGTGTTTTATCATTGACTGAAGTCTAACTGCTAAACATTTACCATATAAAGATCCTAAACAAAATGATGCATGAAAAACATACAAAATGTAAAAGGTCATAATCGTGTTGATTGGGCTTCACCAATGTCTGTAGAAAGGTTTTTTGTAGAAGTGTACAGGACTTCATCATCTAGAAGATGCAGGAGTTATGATTGACTGCATATCACATGTGCATCCAGCAGAAACAGAATCTATTTATGCTTAATATAAATCAAATCTATTTATATTTCTAAATGTTTTTAACAGCAAGTGAAACCAGAGAAAGAGAAAAAGGCATTTTCCTAAAAATATATTTCACAGATCACACCGACAGCGTGAGAAGTTTCTGCTCTGGGATTCCAAACACACAAAAATAAACAGATTTTAAAAACGTGAAATTCTCACCCTGTGTAGAGTTACAGTGTGCTGTTCCCATATTACCGTCTCATCCATTGCTGCACTCTGCATTGAGAGAGAGAAAAGAAAAAAAGACACAGAAAGAAAGAGATTAATAGAGAAACACACAAATCGTTAGATTAACATCAACAGCTTTAATTGGTTACATTCCCACACGGCCTGAAGGATGCAGAAGCATTCATTAAAATCAAGCGAGCTTGCGCACACATTCACAAATGAAAGAGTTTCAGCACTTAAAACGCATTCAGAAAATCCTCCAGAGTGTAAACCAACTTCCCACACGTTATCAAGTGGAGATTCGCAAATGATGTAATGCAAAACAAACGAGGAAACGGCAAAGGTGCTGAAAGCTCATGCTGGGGCTTGAGGAGAAGAAAGGAAAGGACCGATTTATTCATGGCTTCTGCAATGCAGTGACTGTGAACAGAGGCTCAACATGGTGTCACACCAACAACACCAGCTGTGTGTGTGTGCTCCTCTATATTCATACAAGTCTCAGCTTTTATTAGTTTAACTAAAATTAAATAGAAAATGCCAATAAAATAAAAACTAATTTAACGTTTTTCTCGCCTCACAGCAAGAAGGTCGCTGGTTCAAGCTTCAGCTGTGTCAATTGGCATTTCTGCGTGGAGCTTGCATGTTCTCCCCGTGTTGGTGTGGGTTTCCTCCGGGTCCTCCGGTTTCCCCCACAGTCCAAAGACATGCGCTATAGGTGAATTGGGTAAGCTAAATTGTCCGTAGTGTATAAGTGTGAATGAGAATGTATGGGTGTTTCCCAGTGATGGGTTGCGGCTGGAAGGGCATCTGCTGCGAAAAACATATGCTGGATAAGTTGGCGGTTCATTCCACTGTGGCAACCCCTGTGTAATAAAGGGACTAAGCCGAAAAGAAAATGAATGAATGAATAAATAAAAATAAATAATAATAATAATAATAATAATAATACATAATTAAAATTACATAGCAAAAAATGTAAATAAAGTTTAAAAAGTCATTAAAAATGTTATTGTATTTTTTTTTTACATTGAAACATCAGGAATGAAAAAGTACGATACACATTTTTGTATATTGCCTTTCACAGCTTTCCATTGTGTCGTTTTGTCTTTTGATGGTTAAATACGTTTGTTAATTGTTCTGCTGGAAAAGACATTGAACATTTTAATAGACACCAAAAAAAGTTTGACAGATCAAGTTGCATGGTCTGGTAATTACATGTTAGTTTCACATATTCATTTTAGTGAAGCTACAATCAGGATTTTTTCAGTCGATACCAATCACTGATTTCTGGTCATAATGATTGAACGATATGATACTTCTAGCTGTGCCCAGTGGCAAAAAGCATCTAAAGGCTTTTCCCAATAGTATGACACTTAAAAGGGTGATTTCCCCTTACCTCAGAGAATTGAGGTTTGCATGCAATCCCTTAAATGGGTCTCTTAAGAAAGAGAAACCGTTAAGTGTGGACATGCCATGGAAACACTACTATATTAACCAAGGAGCAACTTCACAAAAATAATAAATAAACAAAAAAAATAAATAAAAAACAATTTTAAAAAGACAGACATCGGTAAAGTACATTAAGTCGGGGGAAGAAAAAAAAAAAAGTGGTCAATGCAATATTGATTTTTTAAATGCCATGTTTTTTCATATTCTATAATCTCACTACTCAATGAAAAAATGTACACAGAGTACATAAAAATACTCAATGTGCTTCTTAATTTCATCTATTCATAAAATTTGTATTATTAATTTGTATTAAAATGCTCAACATCAGTTATTGTGAGCTTGACGGATTGTGTGCCCACTCAATCGTGACTGTGGCAAGACTTCATGTGTGGAAATTCATGAAGGATGAGGAATGTCAGCAGTGTCAGGACCAGAGGCAGCACCTGACAGGACATCCAGAACCTCCCTCCCTCGCGCACACACACACACACACACACACACACACACGCACTTCTCTATTCTCTTTCACTCTCTCCTCATGTGTTGTACAAGATTCTTCATTTCACTAGAATCACTCTCTTTAATTGGACCACATATGGGATTTCTCAAAAAAATTTTTATCCTGACCTCAATTCATAAGGATGATTACAATTTACAGTATAATAACCTATAATAATAACATAATAATAATAATAACAACAACAACAACGACAACAACAACAACAACAACAGTTGAAGGGACAAAAACAGCACTTGAACATTCTTAGTGAAGTTATGAAAGCATTTTATTTTCACCCTTTCTCAGATAAGATGATTCATTCGGTGTTAAATATAGCGAATTACTGAATATTCAAAATATTTTTATAAAATTTTTTATTATAATTGTTGAATATATTTGAATATATAGACAAAGCTAAATATATAGTTAAAAACTATTACAGTTAAAACCTGAGTAAAAGAAATAAAGAGAAAAAAAATATTGATTGCCAATTAATATTTATATTCTATTATAGCACTTAACATGTCAAACCACTTTTTTAAGTTTATAAACAAGAAAAGATATATATTTATATAACCACTAAATAAATCCAAATCCCAATGAACGTGGTTTTAGCCACCGATAAACTTCCGGTGAAAGGACCATTTTCAGGTTCATAAAGTTCCTTTTAAAGCATCAATAATGTCATTTAATTAAAATATATTCAGTTAGATTTAAGCATTTAGATGCTCAAGCATAAAACACGATGAAAGACAATTTAAACGCAAGCACCGCCAGGAGCAGCAGGCGAGCGCAGAAAACACCAACGTGAAAATAAATACTGGGGTAAAATAAGCTACAACTGAATTAAATGCAGTGCTCCTTGTCCAGTGTGAAGCTCACTTTATATTAGAGCTGCACTATATTGGAAAAATCTGATATTGCGATGTTTTATTTTTCTGCGATAAATATTGCGATATGAATAGTTTCACAAGACAGTTTGAATAGCTCTATTTGACGATTTTCTTGAGAGTTTAACAGTATTCAGGTACAGAAATTGAATAAACCCCAATGCAAGAAATGCTTTTCATACTTTGCTTTGTCTCATTTCTAGTTCAAATATCCAAAAATTCTTAGAGCAAGTAAAACTATATTATTTTGTTTTCACCTTCAGATAAGTCAAAATTAAGAGTTTTTCCTTAAAACAAGCTAAATTACCTACCAGTGGGGTATAAGCAAAGTAATCTTGTTTTCACTTTGAAATGTAGATATCAGGACTAGAAACAAGAAACAACTTTTTTTTTTTTTTTTTTTTTTGCATAAATAGTATAAATACAGCAATTAAATACAATTCTGTAGCTCCTGGTCAACTATAATTCAGATAAAATAAATAATATCTTGTCTTATACACTAATAATATCTTCATGTCACATCTTCACCAGCGCCGAGATCAAGTCTCAGTCCATCCGTCCAGTACCTTTGACCTTACAGATATTAACTTCACAGCGCTTCCTTTTACGCTACATCTTGTTAGCACGCAGCTAGTTAAACAGTTCTACTTCACTCTGACAGCGAGAGGTATGGTTTGCAGCTCTTGCCAAGGCTAAGAAACGGCTGTAACTCGACCGCCGTCTGATCCCTTTAATCTCAACTGCGTTTTATAAAGCACTGGTGAATTCGGAAGATTAAGCAGATTTGGTTGAACTAGCAGGCTAATCTGACCAAATGAAGTCTGTCGACAAGAGGGACTCATTAGCAAAAACTTGCAGAGAGTCAGGCAATATACTTGGGTTAAAGACAAGATGTTCTATTATATTTACAAGTGGAAGCCAATTAAAGTGTTTGCTTTAATGTAATTCAAGCTAGCTAGCGTCACCAAAATATTAATGTAAAAAAAAAACAACACTTACTATTTTGTATGCTTTCATAAGTACACATCAGAATAAGTGATGATATGGTATTCTATGCTTCTTTAAATGATTAAAAAATATATATGTTTGTTGACAAATGGGTAAAATCTTTTGAAAGATTGATAATTATAATGAATTTGTATTTTGGGACTGCACTGTGATGCTTAAATAGAATATTTTAATATACCATCAAATGATTCTAATTCTAAGGGCGTACTCACACTAGGCAGAGTTGCCTTGAACCGTGCCGAAGTGTGTTTGTCCCCCTCTCCCCTCTTCCCCGACAGCCCGCACTCACATTGCATTTTTTACCTTCCGAGCCGGAGCATGCTTACATCATCGATGATGCGACTCTCGCTCAGCACAGTGGAGATTGCTTTAGTTATATTGTTTTGTATTATGTTTAGTCGTTTGGGATGCAGTGACACACTGTCAAATATTTTGCTGAACAGATATAAAACTTTTGACGCTCAATTATCATAAAAGTCCTCATGCTGCAAGTATTAGGAGGTTTGCTGAAGGTGCAGCGAGGGGTTTGCATCTTTAATAAACTATGACAGTTCGTGTTCAGTGAAAAGTAAGAAGAATTAATAATAAATCCATATGAAACAGTCCCATAAAAGTGGCGTCGCGTCTTCAGTTTCGGGCTCAGGCTCACTTTGCACTTACACTACAAGCGTACAGCGCCAAAGCCCAACCGAACTGAGCTCTGGCACACCTCTTCCAACCAGCCAGGGCCGGCCAACTGAACAACGCCTGGGCATGATTCGGAGCACTCACACTTGTCAAACGAACCGGGAAATGCCCCCCGGGCACGGTTCGGATAGCCTAGTGTGAGTGCACTCTAAATGTGGCTGGTGACATTTTTGATTCTTAAACTATAGTTTAAAGACATTTCAGTCATGATAGTCAGTTTTTACTCTGAAACCACACAATTTAGCAGGACATATTCTAATATATGAAAAAAAAATCTGAAAGCTTATACACTTTTCAACTTTAACCTATTTGTTAAACTGCTAATTATAATTATTTCGCTCAATTATATATCAAAATTACTGAAATTGAAAAAGACTGGCTATATTTATATACCGGACAATTTCACCTAAATATCTTAAGAAAGATTGTGGGTAAATGGTTGACTAAGACAATCAATATTTATACTTTAAAAATCTTTAGTTTTCAAACTATGCATTCTTTAATTTTCATCTTTAAAATGACATTTTTCATCTTTAAAATGACATAAAATGACAACAAAACATACAAAAATCCTAAAAAATGTTCAAACTCATGAAAAGCTTTCAGAAAATGTGCAAGGGAGCCAAAAAAGCACCATGAATTTCCAGTTCACACACAAACAAAGAGAGACTGATGCCTATACTGAGCTCCAATGAGCAACAATCGAAGCAAAATGAGAATGCGATGAGTAGGAATGGATATTACTGAAACATTTGATACTGATGCTCTGAATTTGATGCCAGTTCTAGAAAAATATATTATATATACATACTTGTGTGTAGCCGTGCATTTATACTTCAGCGTGCTGTTTGTGTAGCTCTGCAATAACACTTCCGAAGCGCTAGCTGGCAGTAGGTTTTTATTTTCCTCTGTGTAGAGTTTCTTCGTGTGTGTTTGGTTTTTTCTGAATGCTACCTTAATGTACAAGTAGCTAAAACTCACTCATTCGGAGACAGGAACTGGCAGACGTGCAACAACTTTAATCATAAGGTAAACACAAATCAATAGTTACAAGTACACTTGTAAACACTCGCTCCAACAGGCTCTCGGCTCTTGGCCCCACCCACACTCATCACCGCTACCAAGTCGACCAATCACAGAGCTTGCGCTATGCGTCGCTGCAATATGTAGTTACATTTTTTGAGAGGTGTGCGTCAGCGTTGGCGTTAGCCACAGCGAGGGCTATGCGACTGCGCAAAGGCTGCGCCAGACCATACGCATGCGCTTGACGCAGAACTATAAATCAGCCCTAAGAGAAAAGCTTTGATTGAAGGATTTATACAGTGCACAACTGGCAACCAAAACCTTAAAGACTTATTACCATGCAAATAATACTAAACAAAAATAAAACCTTTCAGGATAAATAATCACAATTAACCTTTAGCAATGATAATAGTAACTCAATATTGGTTACTAATGGTCAAAAATGGTTAATAATGACTCTTATCAATGATTTATCCTGCAGATACAGGATAAAATACAACATCAATAGAAAGATCTGACGTTTCTTCTCATTTCGCTCTTATAACGTCAGCAAACAGACAATTTGACAATTATAGCATAATGAAACATGACTGACGGACTGTGAATTAAACTAAAATCCGGCACAGATGCTGAGACAGAAATAAGAGGGAAGGATGAGAGGGAATAGGAGGGCAGTGCGTTGTGGGAAATGTGCTGACCTACGGGACAATTACTGCAAGCTCAACCCTTCACCTGTGCCCTGCATGGCAATAAAGAGCTGCACCGATCGATCGTGTCTATTAACATATCCTGCATCTTTCCAAAGCTTGTTAAAGCCATAGCTACTCTCAACGGGACAGTCGTGCTGGCCTCTTTCTGAGGTACCACATGGAAATGGAAGCTAGATAAGGTTAGGCTAAAAGCAATGGCATCAACTGACCTTAAACGCTGTAGATCCAAGGCCACCTAGCCATTCAAGTGCTCAAATGGGAATAAATGTAAAACAACAATTTCTCTAAGATAGATTTAGCATGGCATGATAAATGTTTACTAGGTCTGTCACAATATCTATTTTTGTTGTACGATATATTGCACCAAAATATATCGCGATAAACGATATTATTGTCACTTCAAGACCATTTTATGCCACTCATCATATAATGCCAGAATGACAATATAATATCATCACAATGCAAGTGCACTCTTCCAAAGAACACATCATATTTTATTCTTAAGAATATTTTATTTATAGTCAGTTTAACAATTTAATAATTAGGCATTAGAATCAGAATGTGAAAACCTAAATAAATCATAATAAATGTTAACAAAAAAGTGCAAGGTAAAAAAGTAACAGAGGCTGTGATATCTGCTACCAGATCTATTTTCAGTTGTCAGGCACCCACATGAAAGTATACTATAGTAATATTTAATTCAATTCAATTCATGTTTATTTATATAGCGCTTTTTACAATGTAGATTGTGTCAAAGCAACTTAACAGTTATAGTAAAGTCCAGATTTCAGAGTTAAAGTTCAGTAATATATAGTAAATGGCTAAATGCTTAAGTGTTTTTTTAACCATACTGACACTGACACCTCCAATAGAGATAAAGATGCTGCACAATCAGCTAAAATGTTGCTAGAATTGGTTTTTAGGTATGGGCAATATATATTGCATCACCAAAAATGATTGAGGTCATGTCCATGTGTTGTGCGATAAGTTGATATATTGATTATTGTGACAGGCCTAATGTTTACACGGATAACACATATTTAGGTGGAGATTTGTTACAGTCCATGTGAAAACAATGTAGAATGTCTATTTTACAAGTGCACATTGTTAGTCTTAAACCTGATTTATAATCTGTTGAGTGATTGCGGTACCTCACGGTGCATCCGATATCGTGTTTGTACTTGTGCGTTCTGTCTGCGCTGCTCTGGAAATCACACTAGTAGGTTTCTATGTTCTACTTGGGGCTAGGCGACGCATCGAATTAAAATGGCGAACGCCATTAAACGAAGCCGAGATTGTCGTGCACATCTTCTCAAGAGAGCCCATTGTGATTTGTAGTAAATCTCCTCTGAAGGCCAGAGGGCGCTCTCACAGAAACACACGAACTTGTCAAAATGCACACGAAGAAAACTAAAAAATCCCCTGGGGAAAATAGTAGCTATATTGTTATATTAAACTGCCCTTATTACAGATTATAAAAGGTTCATATTTTGGTTTTGAGAGACTTTAACAACAGACTCTACCATGCAAAGTCAAAAAAACGTGTTGTGAAATGTTTCACTCAGATGTCATGACAAAACGGCTAAAAGTCCATTTTGAGGAGGACTCTTATTTAGTTGACTTTCTTTTAGGGAGCCAATAACTTAATACAAGGTGCGATTTCAGATTTAAATCTCAGCAGGATGTTTACATTCACTTCGAGTTGCGTTACAAACAGTATAAAAAGGTCATTTCCAAAAATCCATAACTGACAGGAATTAATTTTTCACACTTTTCTCTCTTGTTTAAACACTCGCGCAACTTCTACCTTCCCTTAGCATGTCCAGAAGTCCAACTTTGTGTGCAATGGTTAGCATCTTCCTCTGCCTTTTGGGTGCTACCGTGGGTGCCTTTGGTAGTGCAGAATGTTTCATCGACATTATGGGGTTTGTTGGGGAGAAAACTTGCAAACATACAGTACAGCACTTCAGAGTCACACTGCTAGCGATCAAAGATTTATGTAAATTTGGCAAGCTGAATGCATTCTGTACTGTACAGGAGACACGGCACGGAGGAGATTGATTGACAATGGTCTACAGCCAATCAGGATGCAGAACACAATGCACTGTAAAAAAAAAAAAAAAAAAAAAAAAAAAGCATGTCAAATTGCACAAAAAAAAAATCCACGAAACTGTGAGGCCGTGAAAGGTGAACCGCGTTATGGCGAAGGACTACTTTATTATAATAATAGATTTTTACTGTAGAAGAACAAACGATGAAACTATACCTACTGTGCGATGTTTCAAAGCAATGCAATCAATGGTTTAATTCATGACCCTGCAATGCAGCACATCACTGCAACTAAATGAGAAGAGAAAATGAGTAAAAGCAAAACCAATAGCCAGAGTAATCTTTCAAAATGATTCAAGCCTACCTATTTAAGAAAATGCAAACACGTATTTACTGGCTCTTGCCTTTAATTACAGTCTACGAGAGAGAGAGAGAGAGAGAGAGAGAGAGAGAGAGAGAGAGAGAGAGCTCAGATCAAGAGATGACGTAACCTGAACCAGTGTCCTTGTGAGCACAACAGCTCTTTCTATCAGTCATGAGCTCAAATTCAGGCTCCGAATCACTGCGTTCATTGCCTCTTAACAAGCTCATCACACCACGTGGAGGGAAGTGGATTACAAATTCCATCTGCCTCTTGTACAATCTATTTCTCTCCCCCTTGTTGAATGTTAAAAAAACGTTCAGCGCGTCCAACAGAGATGGCCAATTCCAAGTGTTCTGTAACTAATGCCACTTACATTCAGACAAGCTCACTGGAGATCTGTCAGATGTGCCGTTCGGGGCATTAGACAGTCACTCTCTGGAACAGCAGCCTGAATCATAGAAGTCTTCCCAACAAGACACCAAACAGCAAAGGGAGACGGCAACACAACTGATGCAAAAACGCACGAGAACGTCCTTGAAATATGATTCACGTGAACTGTTTACTTGTCCTCTAGAACAGGGGTGGGCAATTATTTTTTCCAAGGGGCCACATTAGACTCTGGGGTGGGTTTAGAGGGCCAGACCAATAATTAATTTGTTTTAAGAAATATATATATATAAAAAAACATTCTGTGAAACTATTCAATAAACATTCATAAAAACTCTAAACCCACTGAAGCTAAGCAGGGCTGCGCCCGGTCAGTACCTGGATGGGAGACCACATGGGAAAGCTAGGTTGCTGCTGGAAGTGGTGTTAGTGAGACCAGCAGGGGGTGCTCAACCTGCGGTCTGTGTGGGTCCTAATGCCCCAGTATAGTGAAGGGGACTCTATACTGCTTAGTAAGCGCTGTCTTTCAGATGAGACGTTAAATCGAGGTCCTGACTCTCTGTGGTCATTAAAAATCCCAGGATGTCCTTCGAAAAAGAGTAGGGGTTCAACCCCGGCATCCTGGCCAAATTTGCCCACTGGCCTCTGTCCATCATGGCCTCCTAATCATCCCCATATCATAATTGGCTTCATCACTCTGTCTCCACCAATCAGCTGGTGTGTGGTGTGCGGTCTGGCGCAATATGGCTGCCGTCGCGTTATCCAGGTGTATGCTGCACACTGGTGGTGGATGAGGAGATTCCCCCCAATGTGTAAAGCGCTTTGAGTGTCAAGAAAAGTGCTATATAAAAGGAATTAATTAATTAATTCAAGTTTAAAGAATTTATATTTATTCATTCATTTATTTATTTTTATATTCAGTTAGAGAATTCTGAACAAGTGCACTGAGGTCAGGTCAATGTGAGGTGGATATGTGATGTAACGATAAATCACTGAGAGAGGATATGTTATGTTACGTTAATCTGAGGTAATTAGTCTGCCTTTATTACTGTGTAATTCCATACAAAGTGTGAAGCTGCCTGGTTGGTTCCTGTCACTGACTCGTGGTTCGCTCGCGGCACTCTGAAAAGTTTCGTTTTTTTTTCAACTCGCAGCGCCTGGAAACGTGAGCGTGACATACCGCATGTGCATCCCTTTCTATTTACGTGCTGAACAGGCGTGTCTCCATTTGAAATAACGAAACTGAGCACGCAAAAGACACTATATGTTAAAGTCCCCTTTTGTTGACTCGCAATATCAGACCTGCGCATTGCAAGGCCCTGTATGCAGTTGAATTTAAAATAAATTAATTCCTCACACGGGCTGATCAAAGAAGTCCAGCGGGCCGTAAAATGCCCAGGTCTGCTCTGGAAGGTGCATTACATATCCTGAGGCAGCATTTTAAAGAGATAGTTCACACAAAAAAGAAAATTATATTTTGTTGTTGTGTGGAACACTAAAACGGTAAATTGTCTGCTTAAATACCGCACTGACAGGACATTTCTATGTAGTATATTGTCCCTGCTCCTAGCAATTTGACTAGTTCATAATCAATAAATTGTGGTTATTTTATTAGTTTGTGTTTTAACCAGTATAACAGAAGTAAAAAAAAAAAAAAAAACGTACAAACTTTTTAATATTTATTTATTATTTTATTAAATAGTATAAAGTATTTCTGGTTTGGTATTCCAAGTGCATCCAGAATTTCAGATTTGGCCCAGATTTTTCATTTCAGCGCATCCCGTGTATAAGCATGACGTTTTTTTCAATAATTTACCATCCCATGTTCTCCATGGTGAATGCAATCTCACATGATGTAGCAGTGCTCCAAACTGCACACTTACAAGGTTCTATGAAGGTTAGCATGCTACCTTCAAGTTAGCTAGCTGTGTAGGCAGCAGACAGTAAAGTTGCGCACTCGGCTTTGGATTCATCCTGTTAACCACAACATTACTCATCCTTCAGTTCCTCCTGTCAGTCTAGGCATGCTGCCAGCCGGCTCCAGAGCTGGAGTGTACGGAAAGAAACTAACACAGGAATTACACAGCATCACGAGGGGGTACAAACAGTTTGTTGTCTTAACATAGACAGCTTCAAAAATGAATGAGCTGCAAAAAGAAAATACATAGGGTTATTTTAAACACACAACTTCAGAAATCCCGCTTGAGGGGAAACACAATATCATCCTTCAGACAATGTTAAATATTCATAAACAAAAGTGTACAGAACACCAGGCTAAAAAGCCCAGTTGGGGAAAGGTTTGCACTGTGCAAAGCAAAAGCCGGGTTGCAAGGATTTATGCCCATCTTTAGGCTGATCGGTGCCGTAAAAACGCTGATGCAACATACCCTGCACCATTTTCTCAGAATTTATAGGTGGTTTTCATCGGCCAACCGAAAGACCAACAAAGGGGCCGCTTGATTCCTGTTGACAGTAAATCTTTGTTCATGGTTTCTTCTGAACTTTCGGATAAGTGAAAAAGCTCTTTAGAGAGATTTTAATACACTACAGCATGTCTGTTCCTAACTTTTACTGAACTGTTCAAGGTAAACAAAGAAAAGTGGCACTTTACATTGATTTCTTTTATTTATCTATTTTTGGTTCTCTAGTGGCCAATATTCGAAGAAACATGCACAATACAAACTCTGATTCTGTGTGTGCAAGCTCCATGACTAAGCATGACAACACAGCTTTAGCTGGCCCATTGTACAACAGAAAAAGGGGGAAAAATTCCCTGATAAAGCAGCATTCTGAGGTTGTGTTTGTGTATGTTGAGATTTGTAGCACTGTAGCTACTTGAGCTAATTGGGCTTGAGAGCAGAAATGATGGAGCGATCCGCTGAGAGAGAAAGAGTTCTCATTTTCTAATTGACTAGCATGTCTTGCACCAATCATTTTTTAATCAATATTCTCCCAGTAACTTCCAGGCCAAATTAATCATAAAAAAGAGATACTGGTGATGCTAAGCTAATAATTAATGATTTAGACAAGCAGATTTTTAAATTTTCAGCCTGTCATGTTAACAATAAATGCTATTAAAATAAACTGTGCAATGAGTGGTTGCCAGATGTTTCCATTGGATAGGCAAGGTTTTTTTTGTACTTTCACAAATTTTTGGTTAGGTTTTGATGAAGGTTGCTAGGAAGTTACTCATTAGCCCAAGACTATTTGGCCTTGTTTACACCTGATATTAAAACGCATTTACTTAAAACTTATTGCAAGTAGGCAACATTAGGGGCCACAAGGGGACAGGTAAATGTTGCGAACATCAGTTTCTGTAAGTGTCTAATTTTTTACACCTTAAAATACTGTGCCAGTGCTGCATATAGCATGCATTATATATGGTTTCTGTTGTGCTAGTTAGGCTCTACTTTAAAGCAGGAGCTAATTTAGTTCCCCTAAAAGGTTAAACTTATTCCTAGTTCCTAGAGTGCAAACACACCGATAAGTGGGTATTACAATGGTTCTAGAAACTATTAGAAAAAAAAAAAAAGGTTTAGTTATAAAAACTATGAAAAACGAATCCAATCTAATAGTGTCCACAGAATAAAATTCGTATTAATTGAATGCATTCAAAAAGCCACAAAATACTGAACACATGATTGTTATGGGACGTGTTATAAGACAGTGCACCAAAACAAGATACTTTGCTCAGTTACACCAAAGTAAAACTATACAGCTTACAGGTGGTAACTTTTATTTGTCACTAGGGCTGTGCAATTTGGGGAAAATATCTAATTGTGATTTTTTTGACAGATATTGCGATTTCAATTTGATTTGCGATTTAATTTTGTAGTCAAGCTTCAGCTCAATCTGTATCGTAGCTTCTTACTGCTAAAATGCAGTGAGTGTTAGTTTAAAAAAGGAACTGAAAAGATATTAACCTAAACATGCATTCAAATTGGTTTTTAAATATTCAGAAATTAAACACTCATTTTTCTCTAGAGCAAACAGTAAGCACAAATAAAATGACCTTACCTTTCTGTAAACAAGTTGAACTCAAATTAGGGAGATAGTGTAGCTTATTATACAAACAAAAAAATAATAATTATAAAAATACAGAACACTCTACGCTAACTAATATGGCTGATAAGAGCCTTTGTGTAGCTCCAAAATGGCTAAAATAGGTGCAAGACGGAAGTGTATATTTCCTATCCTGCATTTAGATCTCTTTGGTCACTACATTAAAAGGCACCGTGTCTTTAGCGATGTAGTGCGTTATGGCATTAGTTATCTGCTGGGTAGGGTTGCACCAGCTGTTCGTAAGTTCTTTCTTAAACAGAAAGGTAAAGTCCACACTAGGGGCTTTCTAACTACTAGCTAGTTTGTAACTAAATTTGTTAACATGTTCTTAAAGCAAACCGTAGTTAGTAGATCGTAAGCTCTCCGTAAAGTCATGCGTATAGTCACATTGAATGACGTAATATCCAATAAGAAGCATTTAAATCGTTAAACTGCTTTAAAATTCTGCAACTAATGCATCTATATATAACTGTCCTATGAAAATAAAATGACAAATGATATTTTTATAGTACATTACAGTCAGTCACTACAGACAAATACCTCGCGAGCCATGAATGCACGCAAAATACACCTAAAGTTAGCAAAACATTAAACATTAATTTTGAGTGACTTTGAAACCAATATTCCCATATTACCGATGCCCTGTTTTTCTTTGATATTAATTCGTCTATTAATGCTTCTGAAGCGGCAGACGCCATCATCCCACTCGTCCGCGATAGCGATTAGATTTCGATTAATCACACAGCCCTACTTGTCACACTACTTTAAAGTTTACAGGTAGTTACTTGTTGAACCAAGTCAAATGCTAATGTCAAACTATGACTAACAGTAACAGGGATCACTCTCCTCTTTTAGCATGGTTTTGCTGCAATTACCATATGACTGAAGGTTCATGGAGAGGACTGTCCTTGCAAATAGCATAATAAATTGCTCTGGATAAATCAAAACATGCTACATCAGAACTGGCTTCTGCTTGTAAAGTCCCATCCCATTTCTCACTACAACAACTGGCAAGCACGTAATGAGCACAGTCGACCATCACCATCACTCCCTATTGCTCCAAGTACTGTCAAAAATGAAACATGTCATGAGTTTCAGGATGCCTACAGGCTGCAATCAAACCCTGGTGTCATACGTGTCATAAAAGGATTCCTGGGTGATGGGAATCACTGTAACGACTGTCCCGATGCTGCTGTATAACGTATGAGAGGCCAGAGGGCTACAGATTCATTTTGACAGATTTCCTCAATCAAGAGATTCCCACGCTAAAGATAAAACTTCATTGCATCATTTATTAACCCTCCCAAGTAGCGAATTGCTCGTCTGAGGAAAGTCATGATGACAAGGTTATGAAACAAGTCATTTCTAAAAGATGACAACTTTGAATTGCTAGTAAGGTGTTTTAGAGCATTGTCTTAGTAGACACTAAAGGGGAGTGTACAAGTCAACAGCTTGTAATACCAATTAATGCTTTGTTTAAAATAAAGTAATTGCAGCAGTGTCCAAACCTGCACCTGGAGAGCCAATGTCATAAAGTTAAGTGCAATTTTCCCTACACCTGCCTGGAAGTTTCTAAAGTTGCTTAAAGGTTGGTTTAGCTGGATTGTGCTTTTATTTTTTTAAGGCTAGAGCTAACTGTGCAAGAAAGTGGTCAGAAGGCTCCTTTTTCTTTCATGAAATTAGTGATGTAATAAAATTTCAGCAGCCAAAAATATCCAACCAAAAAAGGTCTAGATGGTTGCTTCTAAGCCACACATGGGGTTTCTATGAGAAATCATACACTAGCCTGTTTTCTCCAAGGATGCTTTAAGTAACGGTCCAAGTTTTTCTGGATAAATGTATCCACTGTTTGCACATCATCAAGCTAAATATTGCATTCCCAGAAATACCAGCACACTCACCTACGCACTGGTCAATCAAATCTTCATACTGCAGAAAGAAACTTGGCCTGACTGGCAGCCAATGCTATATACTGTAGGAGGTCTGGAGGCATGGGCAGCTATGGACCCGCTCACAGATGGATCAGACAGCTGAACACAGCCGTAACGAGCGGTCAGGGCCAAACTATTTCAACAGGAAGATACCCAAGCCATTTTAAATTAATGATACAGAACCTATTTTGAGGGGGTGGAAGAGGTTATCAATTCTGACAGAGGTGGAAAAAAGTCAATTATAGGAAGATACACAGATGGTGTACGTATCTGTGCTTTTCAAATAACAACAACTGCATGAGGCCGATCCGACAGGGAGGACAATAAAACTCCGGTCTAGGATAATTGGCTTGCAAAGCTGCATGCAAACAATCCATGCGCCTGGCCTTCTAATAGTCAGGCTCTAGAGACTTCTTCTGAGGTAATGCTCATACCTGAGATACCCCATTAAAACTGAAAAAGATATCTGCATCATTAGAGTGGAAATGTGATGGTTGTGTTAGTGATTCTCTGCTTATCACCAAATCGCCTGTTTATCCTGCATGATTGAGGTATTGTGAGTAGCACGTGTCAAGCTCGTCCTCACTGTTAACAGTCATTAATATGCTAGTGTGAACTGAGAGGCAGGGATTCTGAGTTTTTTTTAAAAATCTGGATATGCAGCACATTATCCCCCTCACCACAGGAGAGCGAAGTTGAGAGAGCGAAACAGAGGGAGCAAGAGGGAGGAACTAAAAATAGCCTTCTTGTTGTCGCCGTCGGGTTCAGATGCAGGGAACTAGCGAGGCTACGATACAGATGACATGAACGTGACATTCAGGGGAGACATTCAGCAGGATAAGGCCGACTCACAGTGTTGACAAAAAAGATACCTAGTTGAGCAAGTGTTTGTGCAGGTCTGAGATCATATGGAGCTAATCCAGAAATGAATGCTGTGACCAAATTAGATACTACTGTATGTTGGCCACTGAAGAAAGAGGAGCTTTGATTCAGAAAGTTGTACAGAAATGACCTATTTTTCCTCTCTGTGCTACAAAGAAAAAATCATTCAGGATACAAGAAAGAATTGCACAATACTTTGGAATCACATCAGTATCAGTTGATATGACCATTAATTTATAATTTTTCGCTATTTTTATAGTCTGCAAATGTTTGTTTTCATCTATTTTTGGTGGGATTTAACACTATTGACATTTACTTCCACTAAGGATAGCAAACAATTGACATTAGCAGTTTAACTGGCTACTACAAAATGAACTGAAGCTGTTT
Source organism: Danio jaintianensis (assembly GCA_903798115.1). Taxonomy (NCBI): domain Eukaryota; kingdom Metazoa; phylum Chordata; class Actinopteri; order Cypriniformes; family Danionidae; genus Danio; species Danio jaintianensis. The sequence goes on from CAIGQV010019532.1 coordinate 4,951,098, forward strand.
TGTAAAATATTTTATTTAACATTTATCCACCCACCACATGGTGTAACTAACAAGCAGAAATATGGGGGGAAATTACGTCAGAGCACTGCAGACCCTCATGACTGCGTACAAGGTATCAATACATCTCATTCATTTATTCATTTTCCTTCGGCTTAAGGCTGGTTTATACTTCTGTGTCGAGTGATTGGCGTGAGCCACGGCACATGCCTTGCACGTTGCCGTGCATTTATACTTCTGCACGCTGTTTGTGTTGCTCAGCAATAACACTTCCGAAGCGCTAGCTGGCAGTAGGTTTTTATGTTGCTCTGTGTAGAGTTTCTTCGCTGGTGTTTTGTTTTTTCTGAACGCTGTAGAAGTGGCTAAAACTCGCTCATTCTGAGGCAGGAGCCGGCAGACGTGCAACAACTGTAAATATAAGATAAACACAAAACAAAACTTTCCACCTGGAGCTCCTTCACAGGACTCCACACTTGCAAACATTTGCTTCAACGGGTTCGCGTAGCTCTCGCTCCCGCCTACACCCGTAAGCGCTACCAAGCCAACCAATCACAGAGCTTGGGCTATGCATCATTGCGACGTGTAGTTAAATTTTTTGAAAGGTTCGCATCGGTGTCAGCCACGGCGAGGGCTATGCAACCGCGCGAAGGCTGGGCCAGAGTATACAAGTGCGCTTGACGCAGAAGTATAAATCAACCTTTAGTCCCTTTATTAATCAGTGGTCGCAGCGGAATGAACCGCCAACTTATCCAGCATATGTTTTACACAGCAGGTGCCCCTCCAGCTGCAACCCAGTACTGGGAAACATCCATACACACTCATTCACACACATACACTACGGCCAATTTAGTTTATTAAATTCACCTATCTAGTCTTTGGACTGTGGGTGAAACCAGAGCACCCGGAGGAAACCCACGCCAACATGGGGAGAACATGCAAACTCCACACAGAAATGCCAACTGACCCAGCTGGGACTCAAATCAGCCACCTTCTTGCTGTGAGGAGACAGTGCTAACCACTGAGCTACCGTGTCACCCATATCAAGATATCGCATAAAATAATAAGGCTAATCAACTGTGACCAGCATAACTGGAAACACCGTTATTGAAAACTAAATCAACTCAGTTATGACTTCAAATCAGGATCAGTGACTGGCAACACATTTTTCCAAGATACGAACAAACAGGGGTTAAGTGTTACCTCAGCAAGATAGGGCAAGAAGCTGCATAGGACAGAGCAAACAAACGCTCCCAGAGAACATTGCGTATGTTGACTGGAAGCCAAAAGAAGATGAGGAGGGTGGCAAAACATCCAAATGTCTGTCTTAAACACACACACACACACACACACACACACACAAAACCACTGAATCTGGCATTGTCCTCAACACGTAGGAATCGATGACTGATGACTTCAGAAATGGAGAAAGATGGATCTCAAAGTGCTGACGATGGCTAAAAGCCACAATCCAGGAGCATGTGATCCTGCTATTCAAACCAAGAAGCAGGAAAGCTCACAGTAAGGGGAGGTGGTCCCCAGAGGACGAAGCGACATCCTGCACATACGCACTACAGCAACGTCACCGGCACTGCAGATTTACGGCGCTAAAGGCACACCGATTACTGCAGCCAAATGAAAACTAATCGCTGACGGTTTGCGCAACTGTTGCAGCACTTGTTGTACTCTGCCAAAGTAGTAAGAAACTAAAACACACCACTGCTGAAAGGTCTGATTTGTTGTATTTCAGACACAAACTTGAATCAAAACAGAAATAACAAGAAATTCAACCGCTGAGAAGAAATGTTACTTACGGCTGTTAGGTCACCTCAGAAGAACCAGAAGCATATTTGTAACCTTCTTCAGTCACATGTGTTGTACAAAACCAGGGTCCCGCAGACCCGTGTGCACTCCGGCAAGGCTCCAGCCCCTCATACTGAAGCTGCCTGATCACAGCGAGATCCCCGATTCAATCGGCACGAGGCGGGGGAGGGAGGAAGATAGTGCAGAGAGAAGGGGGAAGGGAGGGAGAGAGAGGTACAAACAAAAAGAGAGAGTCCCAAGCCTGCCCCGATGTATGAAGCGGTGCCCGGCCAAGAACAGCAAGTTAATGCTCAATCACTTTGAAAAACGGATGAGGTGCATCCACCGACTGCATCAATTTGCTGAGCAGCTCAGACGCTTTTAAAAAGTACTCCTCACACTTCCAGTAAAGTTGCATCAGTCTGTCTGAATAGTCTTTTATTCTTGCTTTACTTCGCGCCAAACACTTAAGCACTGTTGAAGTAAATCCCCAATGTTGGATGGAGTAAGTGTGAGTGTACGGAGCTGCAGCAGTGCTTTGCTGTAGAACTGCTCTGCTCAGTAGGAGCACAGATCCATCTGCAGTAGAAAGTGCTGTATCGGTCTTAACCCTTTCAGCGCCACAAGGGGGACAACAATCCAAATTCCCTCTAGAACTCTATCGGCTATGAAGGCTGCAGGTAAATGACATCGTCAAGGCAGAGCATAGAAATGCATTGCTGGAGGTCTTCATTATACAACTGGCTTCTAGGAGCGAAGGTGCAGGTATACTTTTGAGATATTTGTTTAAGATAGAAATGTTTATGTATTTGGGTAATTATCAGAATCAGAATGAGCTTTATTCACCAAGTATGTGCAAACACACAAGTAATTTTTAGTGGTTTACGGGAGCTCAGAATACATATCAACACGAGAACACAAACGCTATTTAAATAAGTGGGAAATAAAGTAAACAAAATGATAAAACATTCTGTAAACACATAAATTATTTAAATGCAATATGTGCATTATTGACAGTTTTAACTGTATGAATAAGAAATACAAATATGTACTTGCATATAAGAGACTTTTAGGTAACAGAAACCATTAACAATAATGCTACTGTATTGTTTATGACCATAAAAATCAGGTAGAAACTGACATGCTAGCTATTCAAGTTGGGTTATATGCCAAGTTAAAAAACTGTATTTCCTACCAGCTGTGATCATTTTAGTGCGAGTATCATGATTAACTGGATAACTTGTCTTCAACTAAAACCCTCATGTCAATCGAAACTTGCATCTTTGGAACATTTTTTTTTTTTTTTTCCCGAGGATACTGATAAAAAAAAAAATTATAAAAAAAAAAAAAAAAAAAAAAAAGTTTTATATGAAATCACATAAATGGTCACATACTGACCATTTAAAACATCTGTTTTCAGTAACACAATTTAGATGACATGCAAGAAACAATTTGCCCATCTAATTATTGCCCCCCACAATTAAAGACAATCGAAACAATGGACTTTTGCTGTGGGCGAAGCTCTCTGGTGTAATGATCAGAGACAGAAACCAAAACAAAGGCCATTTTATTGAAATTTAAATGAGAGTCAATCTGGTGCCCATTTCACAAGGTAGCTATTTTTAAAATCTAAATGTAGACTATTACATAGCCATGTGGTGGTCAAAAATCTTCAATAATTGAATGTAGAAATCCACAAAATTGAGAGAGTTTTCCCCGCTATTTTTCTTTGCTATATTTGGAACATTTGCCATATTTTGAGTTTTAAAAGGAACAAATAATAATAATAATAATAATAATAATAATAATAATAATAAATAATAATTTGGAAGAGTCCACTTTACCAACAAAGATTTCTCAAACAATCTTCCAGAGAATCTTCCATATCAAAAGTTTTAAATATTTTATGTGTGTTCTTATTTTCTATAGCTATAACTATCTAAATTTTTCTGTATTTTTACTTCTTATCATATCCCATAATTTAGATTCTTATTTATTTCAGCTTTTTTTACGGTCACGGTAATTGTATGATCATTTCACTGCCTATCTTACTGTGTATGCCTGTGTATATTTGACAAATAAAATTGGAAATGGAATTTGAGAAAGAAACTCTTTAGGAGGGGCGACTCTGTGGTTAGCACTGTCACCTCACAGAAAGAAGGTCGCTGGTTCGAGTCCCGGCTGGGTCAGTTGGCATTTCTGTGTAGAGTTTGCATGTTCTCCCCGTGTTGGCGTGGGTTTCCTCCGAGTGCTCCGGTTTCCCCCACAGTCCAAACACACGCGCTATAAGTAAATTGAATAAACTAAATTGGTGTGTGTAAATGAGTGTGTATGGATGTTTCCCAGTACTGTGTTGCAGCTGGACGGGCATTCGCTGTGTAAAACATATGATGGATAAGTTGGCGGTTCATTCCGCTGTGGGGACCCCTGATAAATAAAGGGACTAAGTCAAAGGAAAATGAATGAATGAAGTCTTTAGGAGGTGGCATGATTTTTGAATGGCATGTAAATCCCGAGACTCAAACCAGCAATGCTAATTTATGTCCGGATAAGTCATGTCTGAAGTAATTATAAAGCAGTTGCATGCCTTAGTGGCACCTAAGCCTCCTCCGTTTAACTTGATCCCCAATGCGTAAATGCCTGACTCCACACTCCTTAAAAAAATGTTGGAAATGCATGTGCGGCTCCTCTTGACAGGCTGGAATGCACAGACCCGATGTGATGGCAAAATTCCTTGCACATTTTCCTTTCCCTGCTCCTTCAGCAATGCTAAAACACCACATTATCAATAGTGACAGCAAAACAATAGTTCACTGACCAGACTTCATTTATAATCTGACACATCTTATGCTGACAGCGTGACACACTAAACACGTTTACTGCGCTTTAAACACAGAATATGAAGTGTTCATAGAGGCAGCTGCTGAATAAACAGGTCTTTCTGCTGAAACAAGTGTAACTAGTTTTGTACTTGAAGGACACTATTTGTGTCAGCACTTAACTTGAGCACCGTCTTTAAGGTTTTTGCTGGTTATTTTTTAATAGTTGACTTTCATTTTCAGTTGACCGCACGATGTTGCTTGCACCATACAGCGAGGTCATGGCAGAAATATAATCTTCCTCAGACTAGCAATGTGACTAGACACCCTGGCAAACAGAAGCAGAGTTTAGTCAGCTTTCTCCTTACTGCCAGCTCGCTGTGCCTCACATCGAAAGCCATTGGGCTGCATTGTGACAAACATGTCTACACCAGACAAATGAAGAAGGAGATATGCTGAAAAACATCTACACTGTCCTGAGAAGAAGCATTTAAATAACTGCAGATAGTCGGATTACGTGCTTTCATTATAACAATACAACCAGGAAAAAAAAGGATTAAAATGTTTACTTTTTTAAAGTAATCTTATGTAAAAAGTAGGGCTGCACGATATTGGAAAAATCTAATAATGCGTTTTTTAAAATTCTGCGATATATATTGCGATATGAATTTCACTAGATGTGTTGAATAACTATTTGGAAAGAATTTATAAATTTTAGATTGATTGGGATGATTCTGTAAGAGAGTCTATAAGCAAGAAATATAAGAAACATAAGAAATATAAGATCTACAAGCACAGATAAATTCAATAAAGAAAAAGATACTAATTAAATAAACAGCGTTTTATTGTTTTCCAAGGAGTCAAACTGTATTCAGGTATACAGTAATTGAATAATCAAATGTAAAATAATACTGCATAGTCTTCATTTTATAAACAAAGTTACAAATGGTGCAATTTCTTATGCCTGAATGCTTTTAAAACCCTCATACTGTGACAGGCCTCAAAAAACACTTGCGAAATGATATACAGTAATTATAATCCAGACTCAACATTGCGTATAATCGTGATGTGACTATTGCGAATGATCACATTGCGATACCGATGCTGAAACGATATACTGTACAGCCATAGTAAAAAAGTGTAGAGTCACTGGCTAATCTTAATATTGTTCTAGAAATTTGTATAGGTAATTTTTGTGTAAATCCATGTAATTCTGAATTTCCTGCAACTTGAAAATGTAGCAAAATGTTTCGCTGTCGGTCACGCCAAAAAAAATAAAATAAATAAAAAATAAAAATTCAAAACATTGCTAAATAAATACAAAATAAACATTTTGAAAACTGCCTAGGAGAATGGATAGTGCAGTGCAAGGTATAAAATAAATTGTATAAATACTTTCTTTATTTACTTGCATTTGTTGTGAATTATAACAGCTTTCTTACTGCACCCAACCCGCTCTGAGCTGGGATCGAACCAGCGATTCTTTGTATGGGAGTCGGTTGCTCTAACAAGGAGGCTAAAGACGGCCTCCATACACTATAAATTTTAAAGCGGTGGTGTCACTTCTCGATCAGAAATTGATCGTCGACAAACTGTAATACTGGATATTTCATTTCACATCTGCACGAAAATAAAAAAAAATACCTAACAGAAAACATTTTCTGACAATCCCAACTACTGTCCAGAAAACAGAGGCTATCAATATGAACCGATCCCTAAGCAGCAGGCAAGACAGATATCTTTTGTAGCCGCTGAAGGTCTTCGTTAGGGGTGAAAAAAGGGGGAAAACGTGACACCAGTGAAGCGTCTCCACTGTATCGAAAAGGCTATAAATAGCTGAAGGCTGCTGACTCTACAGTATTATAAAGAGCCCATAGGTAATGATTAGGGCTCAGGTTTCAGCGAGGGGACACTGTATGGATGGATGGATGGATGCTGTAGTTCATTTCCATTCAATGACCTCTGCAAGTGACATTCACATAAGAAAACCTGTGTGTGTGTGTGGATTTCAACACTCTGTGGGAATGTAAATAGACAAGAGGGTATCATTAAACACCAGCTCCTATTCATTAGATGACTAAGGTCACATTTTACATCAACGTTTCTTTTGTTCATGTATTAACTAACTTGAACTAAAATGAACAATACTTGTACTGCATTTATTATCATAGTTAAACATTAATGCATTATTAATATCCACAATCAACTTATTTAATGCACTGCGAGTTAAACTAAGAACTTAATTTCCTTAACTAACATTAACAATGAATAAGTAATAAATTATAATATTATAATAAAATATACAGTAATAAACACATTGTTCGTGTTAGTAAATACATTATTTACATTATAACATAACCTTATGGTAAAGTGTGACAGATACTAATGTGAATTTAATAGATACTAGTATTTATTAGGTAGATTCATTAGATATTGCATTATTGATATTCTATACTGTTACTAATATTGAATTTCTCAAATAATGAATTTCTGCCACTGACTTCTATGGAGATCTGTCACTGAGAAATCACCTATTCAGTTTCGACTGGTGTGTCTTCCAGTTGGAACTACTATAGTTATTCAATAGGAACTAGTATGCATTTCTTAAATAACAGTATACCTATACTAGTATTTAAAAGTGCTGTATGTAAGTTTTGACTCTTCTAAAGCATAAAAATACCATAATATGTTTGCAGATATTTAAGATGCCAAGTGAACATTCTTGTTTATCTGAAAAACAATGCTGAAGTCAGATATTCTGCTTTGAAAATGTCTGTTAAGTGTCGAAACGGCTGTCTTTCTTTTGGTTCTCTTAACTCTCCCACTGCCACTTTAGCCAATTATATTTCAGCACCCCGGGTTGCCATGTTGGAAAACAGCGTATTATATTCATTTATTCATTCAGGAAGGCTCTTAAAGCATGCGCCCGTGACCGAAATGCGACCTCCAGTGGACAGTAGCAGACTCCAAAATGAGACGCAGATTCAGAGTTCCACATGAGGTTATTAATTAGCAAATAATATAAATATTATGAGCGTAAACATTAGGTGAGCAGGTTACATTGTAACCCCGTGTCCTAACAACACGCTACGTGAGGAGATTTGCAGTGATAAGCCATTTGGCTGTTTGCACCAGACGAAACACGACAGAAATTTAAATACAGCCATTCAGAAGCACAGAATATGCACTCACTCACGAAATGGTCAGTTTTATAATCTAATTAATACATATTAATATACCATATTATATACCTCTTTAACATTATTAAATGTAGATGCTAAATCACTGATATGTGTTGGTTTGCATTATTTCAGACGGTTTATTTTATTTTCAAGATCTGGTTAGAACAAAAACTCCTTTTAATATGAAAATATTCCTTCTATCGCGTGCCGTTGCTTTAATATAGAACACAACTTAAATCAGCCTTTAGGCTCGATAGTCAGACTCGCTCCTGTTGGTTGCCAATCTGACAACCTGCGCTTGCATTCCTGGATCAAAACAAATGCAATACCTAGTTCAAACACTGGGTGTCAAACTTACATACTGCACCTTTAACCATTATATACTAGTATTATTTATTAGATACTCAAACAGATCAAACAGATACTAGATTTGTTTGTTTGTTGCATATTATCTCTATTTCTTAATTATTAGATACTCAATAAATAGACACTAGCACTTAACCATCAGATACTAGTATCTTACTTCCATAGCAACTGTATATCAATACACTTATATATCAATACCACAGCCCGCTTTGCTATGAGGGAATGATGCACAAAAGAAAGCCCAGCCCCCTACTCAATATTCCGTTTCAGTACATCAACATACTGAAATAAAAGCAACTTCCGGTTCACGCAGACACTTATAATATCCTTTGTAAGCCACACACACACACGCACGCACGCACGCACGCACGCACAAACCATGTAAAAGTGCACTGACCAAAGTTAAGATGATTTTTTTGGTGTTCTGTCTCTTTAAGATGGATGTACCTGAAGTGTGCTGGAGGTTATCTGTGGTTATTTTGGGTTCTCAGCTGGTATCAGAGGGGAGGACGGAAAACCTCTGATGAAGACCAGACCACCAGCAACGTCACACTTGTGCCTGAAGGATCACGTCAGGATCACTCACTTCCAGTCATTCTGCTGCCACACGGCTAACTTTAGATCACTCTTAATGGGAACGCATACTTCAATTCAAGAGCAAATACAAAAGAGCAGACCTTTACCGATTCATAAAGAAACTAAGATACTACAAGCTACTTTACACTAAACATTAAAGCATTAGTTATCATACTAACTATGGTCAATATATTTAATAAGCATTTAAAATCAAAATTGTTCAGCATTTATTTACCTGTGTTTGAAGTTTGTAAATATATATAGTTGTTGCATAATTGATACAGCTTTTTTTGCTTTAACAATTTATTAATAAAGGTAGAGGTTAGCTGTGTATGATAACACATGCTGGAGAAGCATGTTCTTTCATAGTCATTTTGTATAATGTATAATATATATAATGATAACAGCCAATAAGTAATAAATAGGCAAAATGTTTAGTGGTCCCTCAATCGCGGGAGTTACGTTCTAAAAATAACCCGCAAATAGGCAAAAACCGTGAAGTAGTCGGCATTATTTTTTACAATTATTATAGATGTTTTAAGGCTGTAAAACCCCTCACTACACATTTTATACACTTTTCTCAGACAGGCATTAACATTTTTACACTTTTCTCTTATGTTTAAACACACTTATACAAAGTTCAAACTTTGTATAAAAATAATTCCAGTATTATAAAATGAAACCAAAGATCAAAACCTGTTGTCAGGCGCAAACATTCATCGCTGTCAGCAAAAGGTTCATAAAGCTTTTTAGCTTTTGTGCGGATAATGTTGGCATCCAGCGTAATGTTCTTTTTTCCTGCAGTCACTAAGGGAAATAAAGGGGGGGGGGGGGGGGGGGGGGGGGGGG
>CAIGQV010019532.1:4960786-4979827 GCA_903798115.1 Danio jaintianensis
GGGGGTCGCACAGCGGATATGGCGCGCACATGACAGTTGGAAGTAACACACATCGGACGCGCACATTCGCATGTTATTTAAAATGAAATTATTCAGATGGCGCTCTGTGGCATGGCACAAATATGAAGTGAGTTGTGAGTCGTAGCTGGACACCGTTGATAGCCGTCGACTTGCGGTGCCGGTGTGCGTACCCTGATATAAACCAATGTTTACAATTCTAAAATGCATTGCACTGCGTGGCGCAGCGCATCCAGTGTGCGACCCCCTTTACGATGGTCTTGCTGCAAACAGGTACAACATTTTTTGCATCCTTGAAACTCACACCGATAGCGATCTATGATTTATGTGTAATTTGGCAAGCTGAACGCATTCTGTACTGTACAGGAGATACGGAGGAGATTGACTGACAATGGTCTACAGCCAATCAGGACGCAGAACACAATGCTCTGTAAATTTTGTTTTAAAAAAAAGCACCAAATTGCACACAAAAAAAAAAATCCACGAAACTGCAAGGCCGCAAAAGGTGAACCACTGTACTTAGTATTATACCAATATGAATATAAAAAAAAATAATAAATTAAATAATTCGTTATTAAACATCTGAAAAAGTTAATTAATTCCATCCAATACCAATACGCTTTATAACATTTTTATGAATCTAAACAAATTATTAATCATTAATCTTTTCTTTCATTATTAATGCAACAACTCTTTCCACCAATTATCTGCCAAAGCCAATAAATGCAAAATATATGATAAATGGACAATAGTATAAATTATACAGTAAACAAATTAGTCATTAGAAGCATAAGTGGCTAATTAAATTGTTATTTAGATTAATTATCTACTTAAACCAAACCAGACGACAACCTCAAAATGTTATGTAATTCTGAGTGTGCCTCACACAGGTGAGTGGGCTTGACAAACCACCCGTAGAAACACTCTTCTCTCTACTGCTCCTTACTCTAGTACTTAATTCTCTGAGCACTAACAGTTCCTTTGTATAATTAGCACTTGTTGTTTGTATTGCCTCTTCTTGTTGAATTACTGAATGCCTCTTCTTGTTGAATTACTGAATGCCTCCTCAATTTTAAGTCGCTTTGGACAAAAGCGTCTGCTAAATGACTAAAATGTAAAACCAATAAACAGAACAATAAATAAGTAGATTTTAACATATAAAAATATATAATACCTGGACAATATGACATCTATATCTATACTAATTATAATATTAACCAAATTATGTGACAAAATAATTGAAACAAAACAAACAAATCAAAAAAATCATAGCAGATACCTGTTAAATGGACAATACAACATATTTATCATAAAAATAAATAAATAATAATTGAAAACTAATTATCCACTTAAACCAATTAATCAAAGAAAGACAAACAAGTAGACAAAAAAAACAGATAGAAAGGCTTAACAAGAGTATCAACGGAAAAGCATCCCTTCAGCTTATCAATAGCTATCAGATGAGACAGCGACTATTTAAATCCAGCTTACTGAAACCCACTCCACTCACATCAGAGCATGCTGGGAGTTATCAGAGACGACCATGAAGCCCACAGAGAAAGATAACAGGCATCCTGACACAAAGACTCGACCCCCCAAACAAACACACACTTTCTCCCATGGTGGACAAAAAAGCACCGGGGTCAGTTTGAGAGAGATACGGAAATCACACAGAGTATTAACAAACATCAGACAGGCTGTAATGAACGCACGCATTCACAAATACATCATAAGCACACATCATCTGGACCGATTAAAGCCGAAGCGTTATTTTAATGAATCCCAAAGAGTACAAAAATGGCCTCGATTGGGGAAGCGCAATAATTGTGCTTGTAGTAGAGTCGTATAAATAGGCAAGAGTCTCGGGACGACGCATCTAAAATTGACGGAGGCAGATTTAAATTGGCCGAATTAAAACCAGTCCGTACATGCATCCGCGAGCAGCCAAGACTTTACGAAAGCAGTGACTGCAGAGACTATTAAAAGGCTTTGACGCAACTTTCTTGTAACTACTTAAGATGCAACTTTTTGTAATCATAAAAAAAAAAAAAAACTCAATGTTTGAAAAGATTTGGTGCACATTTATTGAATACATAAATAATTTGGATGTTACATTGACTGAAAATGCTGATGATAATGAGACTACTTTGCTTTAATCTTTTGTTTGTGATCATTATTTATTTATTTGTTTATTTCCTAGTGAATGTGGGAATGGGGTGAAGGGTGGTTAAAATAATGTTTACATGTATATTGAAATGATTTCGTAAATTGTTGATGCAAAAATAATAAATATATTGATAAAAATGATAATTATATAATAATAATAATAATAACAACAGCAACAATTAATAATAATAAAAGTAATCATTTTACAAATCGCTCTAAAAGGTGCCCCATACATATTTAGGTCCCAAATCTTATATTATTCGTTTTATTTTGTTAATAGCTATTATATTATGAGTGGGTATTAAAGAATTTGTAAAATATTACTTCCTTACTAACATATTTTTTCTTGAACAAAATGAACACAAATGCATTATGAAGGTTAAAATTCAATAAAATATTCTCAAAATATATCAAACCTTAAAATAATAAAATTAATCCTTTTGAAAACAACAACTATACAAAGAATCCATTTTAATTATGATATTTGCAACAAATTAAATAATCAGTGTTTTTACAGTTAATTATTAGTATTTTTAAAGATATCTATTGGTGTCTAGATTATTTTTCATTTATAAATATACTACAGTGCATTGTTGATTACCTTGTACATAATAAAGTTTAAAATGATATAAAATAAAACAAGTAAAATGAACTGAAAAAAAGTATGCAATGTTTCAAGAGTTTAAGTTTTAAATATATTAAATATATTCATTTTAAATTAAATTAATTAAAAGTAAAATTAAAACTAGATTTTTTTTTTTAGAAGTAGTGTCTTGTTCATCAAAGTTGTATTTAGATAATAAATAAAATGTTATAAATACAATCAAATAATGTACAGAAATAAAATATTATGAAATGTCACAATTTAAAAAGACAAAAATATAAAATATTAATTTCTTAAAAGCTTCTACGGGACAAAAAACAGAAACACAACAAACAGTAAATGAAAGTCTCTAACTTGCTCCCTAAATGAGTCAATAAAATCCAGCCTCGGCCCACATCACTGCACAGAATAACTTGTTTTCCCGAAACCAGTCTGACTACAACGAAACAAAGCCCGCAATGAGGCGGTGAAATCAGGTATGTCAGGTATGAGGCATATCTTTGCACTCTCACCACGTCACTATTTACATTACAGCATGTGGCTCACTTCCAGCTGATAGAGAGGTGTGAAATACTACACCAGACTGCAGGAAGCCAAAGCCTCATTAACCCTGCTGTCACCGATGACCTTTGAACCCTCATCCCGTCAACAAACTGGAGAAGACGCCAGTTTTACACACACATGCATTACTACAGAACACACCCTTATGCAAATCAGACAGACTTAAAGTGTAACCTGGTGTTGTGATGCGTGTCATCAGCGCTCGCTTGTTTGCTTGCTTACACAAGTTTCATATTGAGAGACATGAGGATGAAACAACAAGTTTCTGGCTTTGTTGCTTCAGTATGGAGTAGGGCTGCACGATTCTGGCTGAAATGAGAATCACGATTGTTTTGCTTAAAATCAAATCACGATTTTCTTACAATTCTGTAGATGTAAAATAAAGGTTAATGAGTAGGCTATTATTATTGTTAATCCTCAAACATATGGTAAAACAACTATAATAATATTAGCCCTATGTGTAGGTGTACTGTTTGATTAATTAATCGTGCAGCCCTAGTATGGAGAGGACTTTTATCAGGGTTGTTAGATCTTTTTCAAAGTCAAATTTAAGCACTTTTCAAGCACTTTGCAGGTGCATTTTAAAGCACTTTACCAAATGTGGCATATTACATCTCTACTACACTGTAAATTAGCAATTTTCCATATTTTGTGATTCATGTTCTTATTTTATTTTTCCCCATTTATTTTTGCTTTTGAATTGCATTATGGGACCTTGATCTTTATGTTCATTTACATTTGTAATAGTTTAAAGTGATATATTGTCTGGGTTGGTGTTGTATATTACGCTACAAAAACTTGTAATAAACCGCCAGTACATTTTCTGTTATTTTACAGACTTATTTCTCTCTATATTATTTCTCATACATTATAATATTTTAAACTATAAAATGTCAATAAAAAAAGTCCCTTTGTTAAACTGTAGAGTTGAATTCTCAACATCAAAAGTTGACAGAGCAGAGATCAACATCCCATAATTCAATTCACAATTGTAAATAAAAGGAAAACACTTGTGAATCCCAAAATACAGAAACTGTTCATTAACAGTTATATTTTACAGTGTAGGGTTGCATAATTCTGGAACCATATGTGATATTGTTTCTGAGTAGTGCTGCATAATATATTATATTATATTTGTAAATTATATTTAAAAAAATCGCAATAACAGTATATGCAATATCCATATTGCAGGGAAGCGCAATAAATTAAATTTATGTGGCAAGCATTTGAGGGCTGCATGCATAGGTTATTTATCCGAATTTGACCAATGAGATGGGGTTATCTTTCCCTCTCCATTTAGCTGAAACTAGAGCTGAAAATAAACACTAATGATGGGAGACGAGGAAAAAAAAAGAATCTGAATTTCCGCCAAGGTTTTCAGTCATTTGTTGTGTTTTTTTCTTATTTAATTAACTCAGAAAAAACATCTATTAGCTGTTTATTTTAGTATGATCACAACATTTTTTAATTGCTAATAAAATAGCGTTTTGCAAGTTAGTTATATCGTAAGAAATATTGTTATCATAACACTCAACCAAAGGGATGTAACAACGTTGAATGAATGGAGATACATGTTTTGAACAGAGGGTGCGCTGTGTTTAGAGGTGCAAACTCGCTTTACATCATTTGCACATCAGCAGTGAGCAAGAGGTGGAGCGGCAGACTAAAATGACAGCGGTGAGGTGTGCCAGACAAAACACTAACTGTGTGCAAATACGTTTACTTACACTAACAGAACAAAGAATATGATGCAGCACAGTGAAAAACTACTGACACAGACATCTATACAAATAATTCTGTTAAAACAAAATCGTGACTAAATCGTGACTCGTGAGATTAGTATCATGAATTTTATCGAATCGTCAGTCAGGTGAATCGTTACATCCCTACTCAACAACACTGCATATTATCCCAGTATAGTGCAGGCCTATTGTTGAGTATTGCGATGATGATATTTTTCCCTAGAAAAATGCAATTTTTTATTATATGCTTAATAAAAAAAAATCAGATCTATTTAATTCTAATTCAGACTAAAAAACTGTCAAGGTGCAAACATTTAGTCTCTAAAACACTATGACTGAGTGATAACCTCTGCAGATATTCTGACTCTGATTGGCTGTTGTCATTTTACTCTCGTCTCGACTCCTGCAATTGGTGTTTATTTTCAGCTCTGGGTTCACCTTTCGGCCACTCCAGCTGTTATGTGGGTCGGTTATATATTTTGCTTTGGTATGGTTGTACCTGTGTCTGAGTTTATTAGGTGGAGCTTGCGAACAGCTTGCCCGGATTGGATGACACAGGTGACGTCACTGGGAGTCCCTGTATAAAAGCCCGACAGCAATGGCGACTATGGCTCTCACTCATGCATTCTTTGTATGGGTGGCGGTGCTCCGCAAATGCCAGGATCTTTTCATTGTTATGAGGATTCGGGCCATTTTCATTGTTATGATTTTGGACCGTAACACCAGCTAATAGCAGAACAGCATATACTGGGGAGGTGGTGTTAAAGATAGTAAGGCCCCATCTGATTGGTCAAATTTAGATAAACAACATGCATATACTATTATCGTGACAATCATTTTTAGATATATTGTGCATCCCATTTTTGCAAACTTTGAAAAGATTCACTTCATGTTGGGATGGAAACCAGTCTTCAGTCCGTTCATTTGTTTGCAAACAAAATGCTTCATTCTCACAGTTTGTCGACAAACAAAATGCCGTTTCATTGACAAACTGTTAAATTTAAGAGGTTTTCACAAACAAGATGCTTCAATCGTCCATGAGCAAGTTCACATCAGAGAAAAGCTTGAATTTCACTCTAGACGACTGGATGTAGATGAAAGACTTCAGCTTTTCAAGCTTACGGCCAAAGAGCTGAAGGCAAAAAGATCAGTGGACTGAAACCGCAGCCAAGAATCATAAACCAGAGGGGTATAGAAATGACAAGATTTACACTCAATACAGCTAACATGATTTCAAAAGCATGCTGCGAACGCACAGCTCTCTTCACATTCATCGCTATACAAAACCACCAAGCGATTTGGCATAATTTGGGCACGTCAGACATTGTGAAGCGATGCTAAGTGCTCCATGCAGGCACGCATGATCTGCTTCTTTCAAATACACTCAGTCGCAATATAAACTCACTTTAGCGAAATCAGTTGAAGTCTCTGCATTCTGACAGAGCTATTTTTAAATGTGGTGTCTCAGCACATCTATTTCTGGCTGGAGTGAAAATGTAATGATATTTAGCTCGAGGGATAGTGCCGCGGTTCATTCTCGATGCTTCTAAAATGATCTCCAACATCCACTGTCATGTAGTTGAGATGGTGAACGGATTTCGTAATCTGCTGAAACTAAAGACATTCAATGGAAAGAGCGAAACGGTAAATCATAATGAGTAAAAATGCAACAACAGACTGGGAAATGCATCAGGTCTGAGTTGAGTGTACGTTTGATATTCATAAAAATTATGAAACGACTAAACGTCTAAAACAGCTTGTGGCATGATGAAATTTGGTACACACTTCTCTGGATGTTTAGTTTTTTTTTAGAAGAAACAAGATTTTATGTATAAACAGTTGACAAAACAATTCTAAGCAACATTAGAAAGATACTGAGGCAATTAAATCTTTTTTTTTTCTTATTCTGCTTGTTTTGTTGATTAGAAAAAATCAGATTAATCGTGATCCTTTTAACACTGACAGTCCTATTTTAAGAAAGAAAAAGCTTTTTATTTTCCATGATACCCATCTAGTCAATATCTTAATAATAAGATTACTATAAAAATAGTAATATTTCCTTAACTTTTACCAAAACAACAGAACAAAAGCAATAAAAGACAGCTGCTTTCTTGAATGTATATCAAGATGCATTTTATATTGCAACACAAGAACACACTGCATTGTTATCTTTGTGTGGAACAGTGATATTGCAGACATTACATTCATCCAAGTACAAAAAATGCTTACATTTTTCCACAACACATGCTGCAGAATCAGCTCTTTCAGACAGTGTCTAAAATGCTTGGTTCAAGGACTCTCTAAATCCCGCCTTTCCAAAAGTTTACTCTGCTCTGATTGATCGACACTGATTGCGCATTTACGTTTATCATTTCTCTTTACAGTATATCACACATGGTGAAATTTTGTTCAGACTAGGGCTGTGACGGTCACCGAGACAACCGCGTCACCGCGGTGGTCATTTGCCACCGCGGTTGTCCATGCCACCGGCGGTAGTACGTGACGTCACGCACTGAAATTTCCGTTATGTTGCAAAGTATTGCATTTCTGTTAGAATATAACGTTAGGCGCGATTCAGCAAGTTCAAGTTCAGCCATGAATCTCGTTGGAAAACCAAATGTTACATCGCCAATCTGGGAACATTTTGGATTCGTGCTGAACGAGAAAGGTGAACCAATAAATAAAAGAAGCTATTTGTAGGGTTTGTTTAAAAAAAAAAAAGCGTTAAATGGGCAAACACGTCGAGTCTCCACAGCCATCTCCGGTCATGTCACCCAGCCACGTATAATCAACTCCTGTCTTCTGAACGCAAACGCGCAGCTAGTCAGCCATGTATCGCAGAGGCCTTTCCAAAAATGGGCAGATAAAAAAGGAAAAGTGATAAATGGAAGACATTGACGATTTTGGTCCCTCTTGTTCCTTTCATTTAGGCTATTTATTCACTTATTTATTACTTTGCATTACTGCCTAAGTTATACTGACTTAGTCCAGTAATATACTTTTTATAGTAGTAATAATAATAATAATAATAAGTTTCGCTATTACTGATTTTATCAGTGAAGGTTATGCAACGATACCGTTTATTAACGCAGACGAAGCATGGCTTCAGCGCCAGACCAGTGGTTTAAATTATATTTTATTCTCCTTATTTATTTCAGTTTTATTTCAAACAACGTGAATGTTTAAAGTTTTAGGTAAAGAAGTCAAACTATGCCCACACATGCAAGCTAACCCACTTCCACTTCCCACTACCGGTAAATAAATCATAACCGAGTCATCACGCTTCATTACCCAACCAATATAAGTGTTAGAAAAAAGCTACATGTTACAATTCAATGTCATTTAAAAAAATAGTAGCTAATTGTGTTACTTAGTTACATTTTCGGGCATTAGTGTAGCAAAACAGAGAGCCTGTCTACCCTAGATGATCATTCAGCCTACCTGCAGCGCATGTGAGAGGTTGATCCGCGGCAAATCCACTTACTCAATGCACTATATACCTATTTCATTTATAACACTGTAAACCTGACTTCGCAGGCCGATCATCTTTAAACTCAAAAGGCATTTATTAAGTGTCCTAACTTGAGAATGCTGCTGCATTAATGGGATGTTTCTTTTCACAACTGCGCTTTAGCCATGTCAAAATGAAAGCAAACATTAAAAAGGGTTTTGCGTTTTGTCAATTTTATAGCTTAGTTTTAATAATATTAATAATAATAAATTATAATATTAATATATTGTAGACTACTGTAGGACTGTGCAGTGTCCAACTAAACATTTTTAATAGGGTACTCTAATATTAATCCCCTACTAAAAAACTAATATGAAAATGACTGGCAGTTGCGTCTCTGCTAACATTAATTTAACGGCAAATTTCTTTAGCGTTTTTTCCCCTTTAAAGCTCAAAAGGGTTGTATTTAAAGAATTAGTCACCCAAACATGAAATGAATTAGGCTGCTCGCCTTCATGTCATCCTAGTACAGTTTTCTCCCGTGTGAGTTTAGAGTGCGCCTCGATCCGCCGCCGCGTGCGCGTTTTAAAGGCTATATACAGGCGCACCCTGACCTAACGCGGGGACCAGATCTCTGGACTATTGCTTTAATTTCACAATTTTCATAATTTAATTGCTTTTTCATATTATAAAATATCTAAATTTGTGTTCTGAAGGTTGGAATGGCAGAAGTGTTAGTAATTAATGACGGAAAGAATTTTCACTTTTGAGTGAACTTGTCACAGATTTTTACAGCATAATTGACCCAACCGCCCACCACCACCGCAACACCGCGGTTGTTGGTGACTTCCCACCGCGGTAGTAAAACATTGTCACCGTCACAGCGCTAGTTCAGACATGACCAGCAATGGAGAGAGAGTTTTTAAATCACAAAATGTGGAAAAAAAACAAAACAATGAAAAATTGCAAAGCCTGGCTAAAGTATAAATCCTGCTTTTAGATGTGCTGCTGCTCTTCTCAGTAGAGGTCTTCACAGCAGACCTGAGACCTCTATATATCGGGTCTGTGTGTAATATCCGAGTCAATTGGGCTTGGAGAACACCCCATCCACCAGTGACCATTCGGCAGCACTTTGCATGCGTTTTGTAGCTTGCAAGTTGTAAAATTAGGATGGGATGTAAGCAAGAAATAAGGTGGTTAAAAGACAAGCGCCCACATTACCATCAGCCGCATGAAGCAAAGCTTGGTTACATTTACAACAAGCAATGCAACAAGATTCCAGCAACAAACAATTTGTCTGCACCAAACGTGACAGAAACATTTAAATACCATCCACTGCACTCCCAATGAAAGGGTAAAGGATCTAAATCTAATTATTACATATTAAACATTATTAACATTATTAATAGGCTACTGAGTAACTGATGTTGTTGGTTTGCAGAGTCACAGTTCTGACTTTTATTTTCAAACCGTCTGCTAGTTAGTTTATTTTCAAGATCTGAGGTGAACTGCCTTCCGTATGACAATAAATGTCACGTAAAATGGTATTTAAACTCACATTGGTAGCATTTAACACTGAATAAAGCACACAATCAGTACCTGAGGTGATCATTGTCACAGCAGTTTATGTTGTTGTTCTGCCACGATGTCGCAGAAATAAAGCACATTTACGGGTCTCTTTGGGTTTGGGTCTGAATTTTTGGATCCATGAAGACCTGTACTTCTCAGTGTTTAGCCCGCGTCATATGACTAATCGCAACAGGCATTCAGCAAAAGCCTGTTTGAACTAGACTATGCACGTTGTATCAATCACTGATGGATTAAGATACGTAAATTTGTGTATATTTTTAATGCAAAACACATGAAATGGCACAAATACTGCTGAGAAGTTGAGAAAAGGCAATGTAAAATCCATAAAACAAGTCATTTGCACTTCATCATCAACATGTACTTTGATTCTTGAAACTTCGCAAATCTTCTAGTCACCAACTGGAAAATTACACTATATATTAAAATCTTAAGAGGCACTTTAAATTAAATATTCATGCCATGAGCGGCTACTTATTTGTGCTAAAGGAATGCAAAGACAAAGCATTTTATCTCTATTCTGCCCAAGATAAGGATGATTTATTCATCAAAACACTATTTTGAACTTAAGCCACATTACTCAATCGGTTTTCCCCATTTAAACATCATTGTATTACTAAACGCAATGCTAATGCTCTCCTGCTCATGACCGGTAAACATTCATTCAAAAATGGCATTCTTACAGCCTTACATGCAGAAGTTTTGGGTCAGCATCCAACCCACAAACACAAAATAATCCCCTGATCCACGAGAGAGAGAGAATACATGTCCAAGTTTCACAGAAAAGCAGGTCACCTGACACAGAACAGAGAGAGAGAGAGAGAGAGACAGAGAGAGATCTGGCCTGTATCACTGACCTTGATCCTTTCAATCTCACGTATCAAATTCATTATTATACAGGACAACCGAGGACACACACCCACACTCGAGCTAAACACTGTCCAACACACTTTGCAAGACCAACTATCTCAAATTAAACCACTGAACATTTAATTGGTTATTTTGAGATTAGGCAAATTAACATTTCTTTCTGGCTGGCCAATTAACAGAAAGAAGTTTTAAAATCTATATATTTATGATGAAGTTTTTTAATATATCTTGTAATATTAACTAAACATGATTTTTTTTATCATTTTTTAAAGGTTTTTTTATCAACATTTTATCATCTGAATTTTAGAAAATAATATAAAATTTCGTTGTCATATTTCATTTACATTGTTTGCTGATTCTATTCAACAAAAATAGCATAAGCCTAGAATTTAGTGCAAGTTGGTGCTACGTTGCCTTATGGTCAATGCAGTAAGTGACTGTATTATCATCAATAACGTTAGGCTACTTGTTGAGCACAAAAGTTCGTAACATACAAAAACGTAAAAACGTTACCTATGAAATGTTCTGCCTTTATGCTTTGTTTTCTTTGTTTGCTCGTTACTTCATCCGTACGCAGCACAAAAGTCCAGCATCTTCAGATTGGCTTTAGTCTTGACTAGTGCGCTTGAATAACTTTTGTCTTGGGAGCACTGTACAAATATGGCGGCGATATTGACGCATGCTCAGGGTCCCTATATCTTGTAGGGATGTTACGAGATCGAAATTTTGTAATTTTTTTTTTTTTTATCTATTTTCCATTCATATATTAGCAAAATACTTGAATTCTAAGACTATTCCATTCATATGTTTCATAATAGTGTAAAAATCTCTTCTCGTCATATTTATCTATTATATATATATATATATATATATATATTATGAAAGTGATTTTTGCATAATGTTTCCTTTAAATGATCTGGTGAAATTATATTCATATTGCAATACATAATCCATAAACCATAAACCATAAAAGTGTTTTTCCAATATCGGCAGCCCTATTTTATTTATCATTTATATTTTAGTTAAATTTGTCTTTAGCACATATGTTAAGCTTAAGCTTGCAATTTTTGTCAAACACCAGTGGCTGTGGTTTGGGGCGGGGCAATCTGTGCTGAGCTGACCAATGGCAGAAAGGGGGAGTTTTCGGGAAACTTTGATAGAGCCATTTCAATTTGCATCCTTGGCCAAGCTCTGTTTTCGCCCACAGGCGTTGTGAAGGACAGCATTCTCACATTCCTTTACAAGATTAAACAAACGGGTAAAGGCTGCTGGAGAGAGAATCACCATGCCAACTCAAAAAAACTCACACTGTAGCTAACAGACTTACCATGAAAACACTTTTACTGATGAATAAACAGCAGCTAAATAAATACTGTACTGGCCACATCTTCCTCTTTTACTCATTATGAGCTTTCCAGAAGCTTCCAGAGATAAAAATGAGATGACGTTAACTGACCAAAAAAAAAAAAAAAAAACATGCAATTTTTTGAACATTCTGCTCATAAAATTTTTTACACTGGCACAAAAATTGTGATACAAACTTTTACATGTGTATACATGTATTTTTTACAACAGTTTTTAACATCATATAACGTATACGAGAAAAGAGGAAAAAATAAATTCAGGGAAAATCAAGCAGTTTGTGTTAGGCTTCAGTTACTACTTTGTTGTTAAAGTACTCAATAAATGGGTTCCATGTTACATAAAAACTTTTAGGTTTTTTTAAGGAAAAGTCTGATCAACATGCATTTTTGACATGAAAAATATATTTTTAGGTGGAAAAAAGTAGATATAACTCAGTGGTCTTCAAGTACATCATGCAATTATAATTCATCTGTTTTGTGTAAGATTATTTTTAAAAAGGTAACTAATTATTTAATGCACATACTAAGCGAAAAATGTTGTGTGATAAAAGATTAAACTTAATACTAAATTTAAATTATTTAATTAGGTTGAATTCCATAGGACATTTCAAAAAGAATATTGATATTATTATAATTAGGGCTGGGCGATTAATCGAAATAGGTAATCAAAAACGACATTCAGAACCTATAATAGATCAAATTTTTCCAGGTCAATTTTTTCAATTACTTTCCCTACCGTGTGTGAAGTCACGTGACCTCGCACAGCTGGTTTATACTTCTGCATCGAGCGCACATGTATGGTCCGGCGAAGCCTTCGTATACCCACGCACCTCTCAAAAAAAATGTAACTACACATCACAACGACGCATAGCGCAAGCTCTGTGATTGGTCGGATGGTAGAGGTGAGGAATGTGGCCGGCGCAGAGAGCAGCGAGTGCATTGGAGCGTGTGTTTAACAAGTGTAGAGTCCCATGGAGACCTTATGATTAGTTGCTGCATGTCCGCCAGTTCGCATTCAGAAAAAACAAAACCCCCACGAAGAAACACAGAAGAACATATCAACCCACTGTCAGCTAGCAGAAGTATAAATGCATGGCATTTCTACAAAAAAATTTAATAAATAAAATAATCGTTCATTAATCGTAAGCCAGTTAAAATGTTTAATTAATCGAGATTTTGATTTAAGGCCAAAATCGCACAGCCCTAATTATAACTATTAATAATTCAAAATAATAAGTAATATTATAATAGATTTATCTGTCAAAACAAGTTATAAATTTCAAAAAGAACATCAAACTTTTTTATTAAATTAAACTATTCAAAATAATAAAAAACGCTTTTAAAAGACATCAATATAAAAAATATTTATAACAAAATTTCTAAATATTTTTATGTACTTATTTGTAGAATTTGACCTCATAAGACACTACAAAACCTGACAATTTTCAGCCACAAGTAAAATGACAAGGAAGAAGAAAATAAACAACCAAAGCAACTGTATACATTAAACCGAGATTAAAATCGCCGGCTTCCATTACTATAATGATCAAAGGAAGTGAATTTATTTTCCTAAAAACAGATTTGATCTAAAACAGAAACTAGTTGCCTAGCATCCGGCCAGTTACCCTGAATGACCTGGGAAAAAAAGTCAGCGCCCAGGCTTCAGTGTGCCAAACCGCATTACCCTAACAAGTCTACATCTAAAGCATAATTTGAGTTGTAATGTAGGGTGGGAGACTTGAGCAGGGCACAAACAAAAATCCTCCATTTAGGCTTGACGGGAAATCGTGTTGTGGTGCTGCCTTTGATCTCATGAAGAGATTAAACCAACAGGATTACAAAGACTTGACCAGTGAAACAACAGGCCCCAAGTCACAGGCCATGAGAGGGAGATGTTTGACCAAACCACACAAGCTACAGCACAATCCCTTCACCCTGTGTCTGTTTTGAAAACATACAAGGGCTCTTTTAATAACCTAGTACTGTACAAACAAGTCTTACAACCACGGTCAAAAATTAACATTTCACTGAACAGCAAATATGCAGAAAAACTGCCTCAGGTGAGGGAACAATGGACCTGGCCAGTTAGCAAGTAAACTTTTTTTTAGAAATTGCAATGTTTAAAATGACAACAATGTATTAAAAGTCCTGTGAAATTAAAAGAAAGATTTTTAGACGTTAGTTTTAAGATAGTGTGCTCTAAATCAGTAACAGAATTCGCATTTAGATGATATAATTCTACATCCAAAGCTTGCAGTTTGTCACATCTGCCTAAATGGATCAACGATTTTTTTGCTGAAGTCACCTCATACTTCAGTTTCTTATCAAATCTTCTGACCAATCGAATGCTCTTTAGTATCTGACATGCCCCGCCCCCTTCATGATGCTTCTCATTTAACGCGCTTGAGCTCAACCACTCTTACAGGCAGAGCTGTGATCAAAACAAAACATTATTGGCTGTTTTTAAAAAGAGGAGAGGATATATGTTCTAATATTATGTTTTAATATTGTGCTTTATGAATGTCTACAGCCCAACCCTAAACCCAACCTCACAATAACCTGTTGTGTTTTATTAATGTCTACACCTACCCCAACCCTAAACCCAACCTACCTCACAGTAATCTGATGTGTTTTTCTTAATGTCTACTCCACCTACACTACCTGAACCCAGTCCACCTGCGGCATAAGCCCCTCTCACTTAGGTTACCCAACCTACTTGCAGTGTAATACCTCCCAATCGGAGGTCTCCTACTTGCCAAAATATGGTAGCTCGAAGTCCTGGGGCTATTGTTTTTTCAGTCGGGCTACCAAAATCTATCTACTTTGCAAGCCCTGAACATCAACACAAAAAACACTGTATTGTGCATGCCAGGCCAGTAGTTGCATGATTGTCAAGTAGGTTTATGCCTATATACTGGGGTCGCACGATACTGGAATTCGGTACCAATAGATACTGAAATTTTAAAAACGTCCATTTCCTGCTAACATTTGAGCGCTATTGAGCACGTTCTTAAACAGCACTGATTTGCCATTGTGTTCACGTGCTCAACAGAAATGACTGTGATTAGCCGTGAAGGTCATCAGTTCAACAAACTCACCGCTGTTTACTGTGTGTAACCACAGATACAGGGACACTGGAGTGTTTTAAAGCCACAATTCATCAGCGGATCGCTCGTACGTCAGCTTATAGACAAACCAGCTGATCGACGTGACTTTGAAATGCTCCAGTGTCCCTCAGCAGCGCTTAAATGTTACTGGGAAATGGACGTTTTTAAATTTCAGTATCGATTGGTACTGAATTCCAGTATCGTGACAACCCTACTATATACACTGAACACAGTATGCGTACACATGACATCACCGTTCTCACAAAAACATGTTTTTGTAGTTTAAATGAAGATGATAACATTAATGCTTTTTTTTTTTTTTGTATACATTTTTTTCGAGAAATGGCGATCTTGATTTCATTTGAATGAATCGTGCAGCTCTAATAACCAGTATAGTTTTGAAAACTAGTAAGAAACACTTAGGCCCACGGCTGGTAGTGCCAACCTGAAATTGGCAGGTACAGAGAGATCAATATTGCACAGGCCAATTCATTTGCCAATATTTGGCCATTTTTAGATTTACAGGCGAATGAGGTTACTGTGCTGATCGGCTCTTTAGCAGAAATGTTCAATCTACCATGTGACAGTTCCAAAATCAATATTATTAGAATAAAACTCAATAAATAAAAATCATTAATCTTGTATATGTGTGTGTGGGTGTGTTAGAAACATCATCAATATTCGCACATAATTATCATATTAGTTACCACAAGTGAACATTGTCATCATTTACTCACACTTGAGCAATTTTAAATTCATGAGACTTTCATTTCATCTTCGAAACACAAATGAATATATTAACCAAATATGAAAGATTGTTGTTCTGCCATAATTCTATTCACTTCAAAAATAAATCCAAATGATTTAAGCCATTGACTTTATATGACAAAGAGAATTAACACATAATTAACATAAAAATATCTTAATTTGTGTTCTGGCTATTACATAATTTCTAATGGGTTTGGAAATCATTCATTTTTTCAATTAATTTTGTTTCAACTTATCCTTTAACACACACATATATATATATATATATATATATACACACATACACAAACAACTACTAACTACTACTAATGGGGGACAAAAAACTGACATTGCAATATTTTTGTTTACTGCAATATATATTGAGATACAGATGTAATTTCAGCAGATGATCTAAATAGCTTGTAAAGAATTCATAGATTTAGATCGGTTGGGATGATTCTGTAGGGGAGCATATCTGCATAAAATATAATTAAAAATGACAAGAAAAGTTAAATGCACCCGAGAAAAGATGCAAATAAACAAGGATTTATGATTTTCTGGGAAGTCAAACAGTATTCAGAAGCAGAAATTAAATAATCACTGTATAATAATAATAATAATAATAACACTATCGTTTTAATTGAGTAAATAATTATATAATGTACTACTAATCTTTAAGCTACAAACGTGTAATTTATTGTGCCCAAATGGCTTAAATTTGCTTCAAATTCTTACAGTCAGGTCTTAAAACATGCAAATAATAAACTTTCACTTCAAGGTTAAAATCTGAAATTAATCCACTATGTTGTTAACTGTAATGTCTCGTCAACTATAATCACAACATTGCAGATCCCTGCGATGTGACTATTGCTAACTCGCACATTGCGATATTAATGCAATGTGTGGCCCTACTGCCTACTCTACTATCTACATATTATTATATATTAACATTAATGAACAACCAATTAAAAAAAACAAAACATCATATTGTAACTCATGATAAGCATTATGAAAACAACTGAGGCAAGTAAATCATGCTCTGTGGGCTGATCCGGTCAAACTGGTTAATGGTACTCGGCTTAACCAAACATCAGTGACAGCCATGGCCATGACTGACGACGAGGAAGAAGGGCAGGTGAGTGACATTCCTGAGATGGTTACACCTGTTGTGGGCGGGGCTTCAACAGGTGTCAATGAAAGACCCCGCCCAACAGAAACTGTACCAGAAAGATATTTACATTTCCTGACCTAAAGTTTCTATGGCCTTTAAATGAAAGGTGACAACGTTAAAATAAAATAAAACAATAAACACACAAACTTTCAAATAGCTGAGGAGTTTGATGTTTATCCTTCTAGTCATCAGCTGTCTGTTTAAAACGGGACGCTTCCAAACCATCACTTTTAAACATCAGTTAATGTCATATATATGCATTTAAGAGTTAATAATAACCGCGAATTTTTACATAACACATTTTATAACAGATTGAGGAGATTTTATATAAGCGTTGACGTGTTTCCAGATAACCTACGTTATTCTTCGTTGTACTGGTTTGTCAGCTTTTTATTTAAAAACTGAGATGACAGTCACAATTGATATTACAACATCCAAGCCCTACTGAATTGTAAAAATAAAAAATGTTAAACCACCATACTTTGGAAACCACTTCAGCTTAACACCAACCAAACCGCATATTTTAGCCGCTACCATTAAAACAAACGCGACACATCTAAAAACAAAACGCCAAACAGAACAAATACAGGCTTGACAGTGTAAAAAAAAGCTTACATATAAAACTAAATTGTTAGGCGTTGGATTAAAGCTGTAAAACTACCGCACATATCGACTATAGCGTTAGCGTGTTAGCATAAGTTGAGGAATCACCGTTAGCTGCGGCTAAACGCGCACGCACATTTATGACCTCGGGCATCGATAGCACACATTTAAAGCTCTGTTTTAATTACAGCTCGCATTTTACATCTAACAACTGCTGACATTGTGTCTAAGATGTGAATAAATGAGCACAAACCTTATTAGAGGCAGCCCGGGCAGACATTTTGTTGCTTTAGCTGCTCGCGCCGAGGCAAGTTGAGGCTAAATGTTGTCGCCTTCAAGAAATCAACAAAACACAGGGATGTCGGGGCTTGGTTAACCCAGCGAATGTAAAATCCGCGTCTTTCTTCGCCTCTGTCAGGCTAAAGTGTGTCGTGGTCTCTTATAAAGATAAACAGCAACATGTCAGATGAGCGTAAAGTTCGCCATGTACCGCCAGTGATCTCCTCTTATTGCTGATGAAGCGGATACATTTCGCCAAATCTCTGAATGCGACGCGTCGGATTCGGGTGTGCTGAAGGAAGTCCTGATGCTTAATATCCGATCAGAGGTGTGTTGGTCCACCTGCGGGGAGGCAGAGGGCGGGATGTCGTGTTCAGACTCTCCGCAATGGCAGGAGGATGAGGAGACTCTGCTCTCATTCCCTCAGCAGTGTCATGTCTGTCTGCCTGGACATTTCCATTGCATCTCTCCAGGGGTGGGAACACGAGAGAAAGGGCAGCAGCAGCTCCAGCATCCCTATCTGGGATGTTCCACTTTGCCTTGTTGTTATTAAAAGGCATTGAGGTGAAGTGGTTTTGTAAAGTGGGTGTTGTGAATGAATTATTAGAGCACAGCGATTTATGCAGAGCCTGCAGAAACGAGCAGCCCCAGAAACTGTGAGGAAACCTTTTTTTGACCGTTCAGACTTAATTATTAAATGTTTAAAGATACAGGTAAACATCTTGATAGATAGATAGATAGATAGATAGATAGATAGATAGATAGATAGAT